>JAJOOS010011116.1:0-59334 GCA_029582725.1 Solanum chiquidenum | reverse complement strand
CTTTTAGTCTGTAGTTTCAGTTTTGCTAGATCTAGTTGGGGCATGTCCCAACATTTCTAGTCAGTTTAGAGGCTTATTTCAAACATAGTTAGATTCAGCTTAGTATTGAGTTAATATTTTCTTTGTATTAAACTCATCAATTTTCATTCATTTCAGATTTAGTATATGGGTATTCTCCATCACTTTAGATTTATTTATGATTATAGCTTCCGCACAGTTTCTATTATTCAGTTTATCTTTAGTATGCTCGTTATCATGCCAGCATGGTTAGCTTGGGATCACTTGTGGTCCTAGGTCCCGTGTCTGTGTCTCGGGGGTAGTCTCGGGCGTGATACTTTATATCATTTTAGACTTTACTTTAGTTTTTAGATTATTTCGTGAGCTAGGTCTTGTCCTAGCCACACCTATGTAGTAGAGGCTTATATCATACATAGTACTTTTTGCTTAAGAAGTCTTTGTACACTGATATAGTATCATATGAGATTAACCTTGGAGACTTATACTCCGATTTTATGCTTTATTGCGATTATATTGTTTATTTTAGAGTCATGCTATGTCAAGCGGCCTGTTTAGAGTCTTTTGGGCTTCCGTTCGTCATATCACATCTAGGATATAGTCTTGGATCGTGACATCAACATCACTAACCCTTAGTGATCACGTCACGAGTCCCGTGAATGTGGAGGCCAAAGCTAGTATACTCCATTAACGCAGAGTTTCTCATGGGGACACGAAGGCCACAATAGTTACACTCCACGGATGCAAAGCTCCTCACATAAATGCAAAGGGCATGTCAGCCACCACTCTGTGAATGCGGCCAAGAGCCTATGACTGCGAGAAGAAAATAGCGTCGCACCAGCAACACTGCATCAATAATACATCAAGTTGAAGAAGTCCCCCGACGGGGGCTTGAAAATAGTTTGAAATCCCATGAACGCAAATGAACTATGCTACCCAATCAAAGTAGACATTCTGGAATGAATAAAATCGAAGAAACCATCAATGGAGGTCATCTCATCAAAATATTGACCCAAGCCAACACTTGCAAGGCAAACGCCAAATGAAATGACAAATGCCACAAAATTATTCTAATCACCACGAGATTGAAACCAAAGGTTGTTCTAGACCAAACTTAGTATTTCAGAGCTAATCGAACTGACAGAATTCTCATCCGAGCTTGTTTGTCAAGAATGTTGACCGAACTCAAACTTTGGCCAAAACTTCAAACTTAAAATGCCTAATGACACAAATTCAAAATGAAGACTTTGTAACCCAAACCAATTATCCTACTAGACCAGAAAGGACCTTTCGGAGCCGATGGAACTGTCGAAAATCTCATACAACATTAGAATCTCCAAACATTGACTAAAGTTAACTCTTTCACTTTAAAAACCTCCAAAAGGGCAAAACTCATACCAAACTCTCCCAAGAAAGTGTGCCACCCAACTCAGCACCACACAAAAGCTACGAGAAGAGACAAAATAGTAAAATCACAAAAAAAAATAGAAATGACTAAAGGATCATTTTATCCATTGTAGCATTAGAAGGGTAAAAAGCGGGAGAAGCTAAAAGGGAATCAATGAAATTAGTGACTTTGCAACAAAGGTTTTTACTTGTTTATTTGTTGATTTCTTTCCTTTAAGATCCTGACCTGATTTGTTCTTCCCATTGTTCTCATGTTCCTCTTCTAGAAGGTGACTATTTTCCATTGTTCTTTATCGATTGTGTTTGTTGGGGTTTCTGTAATAAGGTATTGATTGATAGTTTTTGGGGTGAAAGGACATTTTTTATTGTATGACCAATTCTACCACAATATGTACACATTGTTCCCTCCCCTTCATAGATGACCTTCTAGAGGTGATCCTCTATCATTACATTTGTTTTGACTGGCATACCCTATAGTACATGAATGCATATTCTAGCATATCTCTCTCAGTACTGCTAAAGTGCATTTATATTTTTAAGACGACTCCTAATTTCCTTCTCACTTATGATATAATGGATCTTTCACAGAACTTGATAGGATTTGTGGGAGTCTAATCCCTATCGCACTATGTGTTAGTGTGGATTCTTTTGGGACAAAGTTAGGTTCCCAATTTTTATCTGAAACTACCTCGGATGAACCATGTTCCTCGTGCAGTGCTTTATGCATGTTTTTCTAGAAAATAAAGTATGCTATATAGAAGTCGCAGCCCAAGTCGATTAGAGTAAGGCTTTGTGTTAGTTTCCATAACTCTATTAACTTGTTTTTGAGGTACTAATTATTTATCCATTAGGACTTCTACGAAGGATTGCTTGGTAGGTAGGGGTGTGCATTCAATTTTTCGATTTTTTTTTATTAGGTTTGGACTTTTCTATTTTTGATTTTGAAAAAGTGTAACTCAATTCGAACCAAAATAAATTTGGTTTGGTTTGATTTTTCTCTTTTCGGTTCAGTTATGTCATAAATTAATAACATAATCAAAGTTATATTTGTAATTTGAAAAAAATATATATACAAAGAGAAGTAATAATACTGAATCTCTTAAATATACTTTTTAAATATAAATCACAAGTAAAATTTAAAGTACAATACTTGAAAGTATACCAATTATAGATGTTCAAACATAAAATACAAACTAAATCATAATAAAAAGCAATAACTAAAAAGGGACAAAAGTGGTTAACTCTAACTTTATTTTATATATATATATATATATATATATATATATATATATATATATAAATTTTGTTCTTATGTAAGGAATCTCCCATCGTCTTTTTATATATTTAGTAGAAATAATAACTCTATGTGAGAGAAGGTGAGAAAAAGAATACATTGTTCTGTTCAGTATAAATATTATTGCAGCTAAACTAAGAACATTTTAATATATAACATTGCAAGAAAAGAAAAAATTGTACTATTGTACGTGAAATCGTCGTGATGAACCTCTCGACTTTATCTACAATACGATTTCTATTGAACAAAATAAGGTGTTTTTCTTCTTATAATCTCTCACATGGAGTTATTATTTCTACTAAATATATAAAATGACGATTAAATATTCCATACATTAATTTTAAAAAATAGGCAAAATTTTGAAGAAGAATCAAAAGTGCACCAATATTATAAATATGATGGACTATTAGTAATTCATATGAAAACTCAAAAATGACTTTGAGTCTTAAGCCAAAGATAAATGATTATTTTGGACCTTCTCTATTCCTAGGCTTGCACCCTTAGGTTTATTGGCGGGAAAACTGAAAAGTAGGATAAAAATGGCGGGAACATTTCATAGGGTTTCATATAGAATGTGAACTTTCAGTTTAAACACCCAAATTTAGTGAATAATCCGTTTTTTGTGTGATCAAAGAAGAAAGAATAAAAAAAAAATGTTCGGTAGCAGTCAATTGGATTCATTCTCCGGCGGAGGTTTCATGCCTTCTCAGTCCACTCAAGCCGCGGATGCTTCACGCACTTCCGCTAAGGTGAAAACCCTATCACTTTTTGCTCTTGTGTGTACTTGGGTATTCATTTTGTTTGTTGATTTTGCAGAGTCGTGAAAACCCACCTCTGCTTCCGCTAACAGTGAAACAGATAAGTCAAGCTGTTCAATCAAGTGATGAGAAATCTAACTTTGTTATTGATGGCGTCGATGTCAACAATGTAAGAATTGTTCCTTTTTTTCTCTATTAACTCAAGAATTTGTCAGTTGTTTATTATGTACTCGGTTCGTTATCAGCTAGTGTTTGTAAAATTGTAATCAAAGAAAAGAACAGTTTGATAGTTTATACACTAATAGTGTCATATAAAATGGGGATGTGGAAAGGATTTTAGGATTACTTGATTTTTTAGTTTAGAATTTTTAAGGGTCAGTATTTTGTTTGGTTATTCAGTACCTTTGAAGAAATTTGGGTATTCTGTGAAAATTCTCTTAATTTTAAATATTTTTTGTGGGTCAAGATTTTATTTGGTTTTGTGTTACAATTGTGAAAACTTTCACTTCATTTGTTTTTTCTGGGTCAAGGTTTTAATTTGCAATGAACTGTGGATCTAATGGTTAAACTAGTGTTCCACTAGTGCTGTGTACTAAGGTGCCATTTTCTGAGATGTGTAAATATGTAAATTTATTCCTTCCACAAGAAAAAAAAAGATATTTTTGGGTTTTATCTTTGAATTTGCTGGAAACTTAACCCAATTCTTGGTTTAGGTGAGATTGGTCGGGATGGCATATAAAAAATCTGAGAGAGTGACAGATGTATCGTTTGCAATTGATGATGGAACTGGTCGCATTGAATGTACTAGATGGTAAATTTTCTTGCCTATTATTTTTCTTCATATTGCATTTTCGCAATACATATTTATATTCCAAGTTGATTATTATATTCATAGCCTTTATGTGAAGATGGATAAAACACATGCAGGGATCTACATACTGTTAGGGGGAACACAGTGCTCATTATAAGGGAATCTATTGCTGCAAGAACACTTAGATTTCTTGTAGTTCATAAACAATTGAAGCATTTAAGATTGTGATACAGGGATGTACTGTATTACTAGTCATTTTTTCCTATCAATTAGTTTGGGCGGTTTTACCCCTACTACTGCTTTCACTACATATAAATGAAGGTGTCTTCGGAAAAAAAACCCTCTTAAAAGTACATGAAAATCAAGATAAAGTTTTGTTATTTTTTTCTAATTGAAATACAATACAATTGTCCAAACTTAATCAAGTAGGGAGCTCAATGCACCACTTGAAGCTTGGCATCATTTACCTTGATGGCTCTAGGTTTAATCTCTTACTGTTTTAAGGCCGTCGCCTAAACTACTATTTCTGTAGAAGCATGAAAGTTCCTTTGTATAGTAATCCTGTTTGCCTAATTTGCACCTCTCTAGCTCACTATGCACTAAAGTTATGTCTTTCTATCCCTTTTGCAGGGTGAATGATGCTGTGGATACTAAGGAAGTGGAGCAAATATCGTAAGTCACATCTCTATCAACCATTTTGGATCCAATGATATGTTTGCTCTTTAGCTTTCTAAATCCACATTTTAAAGCAGAGATGGAATGTATGTCCGAGTCCATGGACACTTGAAAGGTTTTCAGGGTAAAACACAACTAGTGATCTTTTCTATCAGGTTTGTAAAGTTTATGCTTCTATTTTTGTTCTATTTTAATAAATGCTCTATACTTGTATTATCTTAACTAGTCTGTGCCAATTTTTTCTTACTTTTTATTGCAACTATGTTGCTGCTCTTCCTTTATTTTCTAAAGGATATTAACTTTTTCTTCTCAAGAGTTGGTCAAGATTATGACTCTTTAATGAATGAAACTGCTTTTTTGCTGGAACATACACACCCTTGATTTTTCTCCATTGAGTCAGGGTAAAGCTAATTCATAATCTTGTGCTAACCATCTTCTACTTGTTAGTATTGATGGCAAGGATGATCTCTTTGTTCAGTTGTTTGTGTTTTCTTGGTGGGGAACAACCTTTCCCTTTTTCCTCTAGAGATATTAGCACTACTTGATTTTTCACGTAAATAGCCAAATGGGCAGTTCATCGAGTGTATTTCTGAGAATCATAGATATTTCCACTGTAGGTGTTTAGTCAGTTGAACTTTATAATGGTTATCAAACTTTGGTATGATTTGTCATTTCAAGTATGGAATATCTGTTTTCCAGGTAGTTTTCTTAAACATTTAAGACTGACTCATAATTTATCAATTAGGCCACCTCTTTTTGGTGTACACTGTTGAAGTTTGTGTTCCCAACTTTTTGTTTTTGCCTAGACACGATAGAATGCTAGAAGACAAATAATTTATTATTAGACACTGGGACATGATTTTGAGTTGAATCAGGACAGCTTAGTGTTTATTTTTACAAGCAATACTTGTGCACTCTTTGTTTGTGTTAACAATATCCCCGAGTGTCTTTCCAGATTGTGTGTTTTTCAGACATTGATATCCAAATCTATCAATCTAACTTTCATTCCTATGTTGGATTTCTTTGTTTTTCCCTTGATCTTTTTTAGGATGTCCAGTGATATTGGGTGCTGAAAGTGTCATTGGGTGGTTTGGGTTTAACTTTCTACATGTTTTATAAGTGCACAGATCAGTGTTAACTCATTTTTTTGTTTGGCTGATTACTTGTAACTTGGGAATTTTAAACTATCCACCATTATGGACCTTAGTTTTAATTAGATGGAACCCTAGAATCACTTGTTGATAAAGGGTGAGATACTATTCCCCCTGTAGTTTCCCAGTTTTCACTTGACCTCCCTGAGTTTTAAATATATGCATAGCACCTCCAAACCTTTCTTAACACTAGATTTTATCTCGGGGGGCTTGTTAATGCTGCATGTGCTACAAATGCAAAAAGAAGTTGGTTTCCTTACCTTTTATTTTCTTCCAAAATATGATTATAAGTGCATAAAATTTGCCCCAAAGCTCTTCTTTTCTAGTCCTTAGCAATGGTTTATCCTAGCACCACAGCCAAAAAGAACTTGATGTCATTTTATATAGTGATTCTTTTATTAGATTATTATTGAACACTCTATTTTGGTCTTTGATGATGTTTCAGACCTATAACTGATTATAATGAGGTTTCTACCCACTTCCTTGAATGTATCTATGTCCATCACTGCAATAGGAAGCCACAGGTATAAATCTAGCTTCTAAATACAGCATCTTTTTTTTATTCTCAATAACCCCACTTGTAGAATAACTTCTAGACTTTTATCCATATGATACAGAGTGGTCTCTCTGTCTCCACTCCCAGCAAAACTGATGTGCCTGCAGCAGTTAGTGCCCCTTCAAGTGGATACAATTCCAATCAAGTTAGTATTGACCATACAGTAAATGATGATTCCAGATTGCCATTCTACTATTCATCACTCTTGATGATTTTGTTTGATTATCTGCTTCATCCATTATTTCTTTCAGTTCTCTGGAAATTTGAGCATTGATGGACTCAAGGGCATAGAAAAGATTGTTATAGATTATTTGGAACAGCCGTCCTCACTGTAAGTTGTTTAATATGCTGTTAATCATAACACTGATCATGCTATTCATAGCTTCTCTTTGGTTGACAAGTGGTATGCTTTCCCAACGACGGTCTAGTTTTCTAGAGTTCAAACTAACTTGACTATTTAACTTGAAGATATATTTGGTTTTGGTTTACTCTCCATCTCAACTTGAATGATAGCCTGTTCATATTAAATACAGTTTCTCTTAAGATGAAAGTGCTTGAAATCCCTGATTCTTTGTAATTTCGTTATATGTATTTTGTTGTTTTTCTCATTTTGTTCTTCAAAAGCATACAATAGAAGGGAGTAACAATACATTTGGGTCACACTTATTTCTGACGGTCAAACAGTATCTAATTGGTAGCTACAAGAATATAGGGCTTACCTGAGTTTGAGTAACTTCTTTACTGTGATCAACTTGTGAAGCTAGAAAATTACACTTGTCATTCATTCACTTGTACATACATACATATGCATACGCAGACATATTCACATTCACATTCACATTCACATTCACACACAGCCCAAATCCTCTCGAGCAGACACTGAAAACAACATGATTTATCTATCTTAATGTTGCAATGAAGACAGAATGCTCTGAGAGGTCAGCAGCTTTGAAACTACTACCTGCGCGTGACCTCTGTATATGAACTTCTAGAAATTACTGACTTAACCTGCTGAAGGCATTTTATTTGACATTACTGCCACTTATTTAAACCAAATATTTACTGAAAAAAGACTATATTTAATAAAAGCAGAATGTTTTCCCCAAACTATTATCTGGAAAATGTTTTATGATGAAAACCATCATTGGAATAATTTTAGTGCTTAATTGGTTATGCATATTTCTAGCATTTAATATTTAAGGTTGATGGGAATTGTGTTTTGGTATGGATATCACAAATAAAGACAATGTCCTCTAGTTGTAGGAGTAGGTGGTATCGATTAGTGGAGGGGGAGTCACAATAGTTATACCCTTAAGAGAGCAACACATCAAAATATGGCAAATTTTACATCAAACTAGCAGAAGGAGCAAGGTTTTCATGATTTATTTGGAAAACAAGATTGATATCATCTCCTAGAGTTCAAACACAACCACCCCAGTTTTGTGTTTTGTGGAGCACGTAGTCTGCTGCCGAGCAATTTTGCATTCAACTGCTTCTTAATACCATCCTGTAATATTGTAAAAGATAAACTTTTGAAGATGCTGCATTCATCTTTGTTTGAGTTGATCATGTTCCAACTCTAGATTGCAAAACTGACAACATTTCCATGTTCAGTGCACAGGAGAAAGGGATACACCGGAATGAAATTGCTCAACACCTTAGAGTTCCTTTGGACAAAATCAAGTATATCTCTTTATCCATCACACAGAAAGATGACAGTTTTGTTTCTCATTTTCATTGCATGCAGGATTGTAACAACCGCCTACTTTATAACCTAAATCATTTTTGAATCTTAATAGGGAAGCAATAGAATCTCTTGAATCTGAAGGGCTGGTTTACTCTACCATTGATGAATGTCACTTCAAGTCGACAAGTGCTTAAAGCTTTGCTTACATGTTCAGGGAATTAGAGGAAAGATGATAGTTAGCTCGACCTCATCAAATATATCAAGTTTTAGGAACCGATTTCTGTCATTGCAATCTAGCTTTTTGAATTGAAGTCAATTTAAGGACAAATCTCCTTTAAGAAGTACTTTTACTTTTATTTGTCAAGAGTCATGTATCTGTTGCCACTCCTGTTTTGGTGTAAAGATTTGTCCATGGATAGAAGATAAGCAGGTGTTTAGTCCTGCAAATATCTCCAATGGAATGATGCTTTTGGCAGACCAAGTAGTGGAATCACTAAATGTTTACTTTCATTTATTGGTCGAATGATAACCATGTTTCTTTTATTGAGAGCATTGGTCAACTAACCTAAACAATGCAAGATCAAAGGAGAGTGCAAAATTGGTTTGTTGAGAAGCAGAAACATTCTAATCAGATTTGAATTAATTGAAGACTTTGTAAATATGAGGTCTAAAAACTCATACTTCATCACTGATAAGGATGGGACATCACTAAGAAGTTCAAAGTTGATGAAGAGACTACCTAAGCTATGCCATGGATTTCTTTCCCTCATCTTTTGGCCAACTTTTTTCTTGGAAGAAATCATTATTTTCATTAGTTGCTGCCTTTGGAAAGCCTATTCACATGGATATGGCTACAACAAATAAGACTAGCCCTAGTCGTGCAAGGGTTGAAGTTCAGGTTAATCTGAGTTACCTAAGTTTGTTGAACTAGAGATAAAGGATACCAACTCCGGGGCATCAAGAATCGAAAGAATTAAAGTGGTGTTTATGATATGTTACCTGAAGTAGTTTTGCCTTTTGTAAAAATTCAGTTGAGTTGGATGACGGTTTGACCTTCATAGAGGAGTATGTTGCTATTCTAGCCAGAGATGTGCGACGGTTGCATACGAGAGTCATTCCAGTGATTAAGGTTCATAGGAAGCGTTGTCCAGTTGAGGAATGAATGAATTATATTAGGATATACTTTATTTGCTAAAATATTGACATTTTAACATTTTTAATACTAATTATTTTAAAGTGTAAATGTTTTCAATAATTATGTTAGAGATTTTGACTAGTTAACTAATTTTTTCGATAATTTTTAAAAATGTGATATGTTCTACAAAAAAAATGATTTACTAATCGTCCTTAGAGTGGTGGTGTCCCCTCCTCCTCCGCTTCTCCACATACATGCAATATCTTTTCAACACATTCTCTTTTATCCCATTAATTATTACCCATTATTATTACTCTAACTCCTTTTCCCTTTATCTTTTTTTTTTAATTCCTTTTTGTCACATAACTCTTTTTTTTTCCCTTTTATAAAGTTTCTCTTTCTTTGTTGAAGATACAGACAAGAAAGGCCGCTAGTCATTTCATAATATCCTTCCACTTGCTTTCATCTCCATTATTTCTTTACACATTCATGCACTGTAAAGTGTAAACCCATCAATTTTTATTTTTTTAGGATTTATTTTGATTTGTTATGGAATTTGAAAAAATATTTTTTTAAAAAAGTTTTAATGATTCTAAACTAAAGTTTGCTAAGTGAAAAATTGAAATTAAGATATTATCAAAAACGAAATTTAGAGGAGTCATTTTTTAAACAGATGAAAAGGAAAAGTAGATCATTATTTTTTAAAGTACTTTATTTTGGAAGATTCAACTTTATTTAGTGATCAGAAGTACTTTGTAATGTCATTAGTTACCTTCATGATAGATATTAAGTGAAATAAAGTTCAAGTAATTGTTGACATGAGGTTGAATTAGGGTTTCAACTTCATGCATGTTTTAAATATATTAAATTTAATATTTTATTAAATATATTAGGTAGCAAGGATAAAATAGATATAAAAAGTAAAATAATCTCTTAATTTTTTAAATTGTACAAGTATGATTGAATAATTATTTTTAATTTAATAAATAAGTAAAGATGGACGAACATAGAAAATATTAGATAATAAAATAATAATGTTATCTACCATTAATCTTCTAATTAATTAGTAGTAGTAGTAGTAGTAAATCTTGTTCATAGTTTTAGTTTATCTTTCAAACGTGAATCAATATATAATCTCTAAACGTAATGAGTACTAATCATCATCAAAATTTCAAATTAAATAAGTATGAAGATAAATTATTAGTAATATGTTTCAACAATTTTTATCCCCACAACACAAGCGAGACGCCTCGATTCTCGTGCATACTTATCTCTCTCTCATAGAAATCTCTATATTAATGTCTTACTCTTTCACATTTTACATTTAAGCCTCTAAAAAAGAATCTTTAAGCACCAAGTTTTTAGCACTTGTACGTTTCCCAAAGAAAAAAGAAGAAGAAGAAGCATTTCACGTTCACCAACGATAATGGATATGAATTCTTCTTCTTGTGAGAAGTGGCTTGGCTTCTCACTTTCCAATATCAACAACTTGCCACCTTCTACTACTAATTCTTCACAACTCTCCATCTTCCAAGCTTTCAACTCCAACCCTAATAGTATTATTCTCTTCTTCCTTTTCTCTTTACATGTATACACAGGCACGGAACCAGGATTACGAGTTTGTGGTTCACAAATTAAGAAATATATATATATATATATTTTATTTATTTTTTAGTACAAATATAGAATCTACAGAAAAGATGTATATTGGTGTTTTCCATATAAAAAAATTAATTAATGATGATATACATATTTTATAGGTGGGGATGTGAGGCAAAATGAAAATGGTGCACCAAAGCTTGAGAATTTGTTGGGATCTTCTTATTGTGAGAGTAATACAACTACTAGTTGTGAATATGGGTCAGAGTTGAAGAGGATAGCAGCTAGTTTTCTACCTACCTTTACTGATGATCACAAAGAGAAGTTGCCTCTAATTGTCACTCAACCTAAGAAGCCACTCGAATCATTTGGACAACGCACTTCTATTTACAGAGGTGTTACCAGGTGAACATTATCATTCATTTTTATTTTTATTTTTTTTAATTAATATATGTTATTATTTTTATCTATATTTTGTTGTTTTTGTGTGTGTTTTAGACATAGATGGACAGGAAGATATGAAGCTCATTTGTGGGATAATAGTTGTAGAAGACAAGGACAAAGTAGAAAAGGGAGACAAGGTATCTACTTTTAGAGTTTCTATCCGTGCAAAAACTTTTTTTTTTATTTTATAAAAATCTATAGTGTTTTCAGTTATTCTCTAATACGATATAGAAAGTTATTATTTTTACTACAATAAAAATAACTTTTAGCGGCAATAATATAAAGGGTGCTAAAGTCTTTACCGGCATTAGTTAAGTGCCATTAGAATCAATGTCGCTAAAGACTTTAGGGACATATACAGAGAGGGTTAATTGCCGCTAAAAATTCGCGACAATTAAAACCTAATTGTCGCTAAAATTAAAAACTAATTGCCGCTAATAATATTTTTTATGTAGTGCTTATTTGCTTTCAATATGAAAGCAATATATGTCATGATTCCAGGAGTCTATCGCATATAAACTTTAAGGGCATGGTGGCTTAAGTAATTAACACTAGTTAGTTTATATTGATTTACGTTATTTTATGAGATCTGTACGTAGTTCGATTTACGTAATTTTTCCCAGGAATTGTTGTAAAGCTTGAATGTGTAGAATTTGAATAGGATGTTAATAACAAATGTGATATACTATAATATGAAATGCATAATAGTAATGAGGAATATGGGCTAATTTTGTTTTGTTTTGTTTCTATGTGAATGTACCATCAAATGATTGTGGCCCTGGACGAATTAAATCTATCATTGCGGAATTTCAGTTTACTTAGGTGAGTATTGATTATTATCTAATTTTATTTTTTTTATAATTACTATATAGTTGAAGATTCTTTTTGCAATGAATATATATATGTACGTGTTCAAACGTTTAGAAGCTTTTTATAGTAAGATTTGTATCTTTTCATTTTTTCTTATGATGATGATTAGGTGGTTATGATAAAGAAGAGAAAGCAGCTAGAGCTTATGATCTTGCTGCCCTTAAGTATTGGGGTCCAACCACCACTACTAACTTTCCGGTACTAATTAATTTAAAACACAAATTGAACAAAAAAAAAACGAAATTATTTCTAATTACTTTAATTACTAAAATCATCTCAATTTATGTGATATATTTTGAATTTTGAGATTCAAATATATATGTTTGATCATAATTTTTTTATATTTCTTTTAAATATTTTGAATTGTCAATTATTGTGACTTGTAATATTTTATTACGTAGTTTACAAATATATAAATTCATTTTAAAAAATTTGAAGATTCTATGAGCAAATTTTCGATCAAACTTAAATTGTTTGAATCTCAATAAACAAAATGTATCATATAAGTTAGGACGGAGGGTTTTCTCTTTTATTTTATCTATATTGAGATCTAAAAGTCTAGTGTTGTATTTAAAAGGTATCGAATTATGAGAGGGAGCTTGAAGAAATGAAGAACATGACAAGGCAGGAATTTGTTGCTTCTCTTAGAAGGTTAAAACTCTAATTATGTTAATCTTTTTAATAATATGTTTGCTAAATAAGATTTAGCAATCAATCTTTATAGAATTTGCCATCGCTAATTCTTATTTTTGTGGTGTTAGTTATATTTTCTTTCATCTAAAATGAATGCTTTTATCGTCTCATTATATACATTGGACCAAATAATGCGTAATCTTATGATATACTATTTGTTATTATAGGAAAAGTAGTGGATTTTCAAGAGGAGCCTCTATCTATAGAGGTGTCACAAGGTCAGGAATATTATTATAATATACATTACTTATTTTGGTATTTTTATTTTATTTTTGGTTTCTATATTCTTGGTCTAACAATAGTTGTTCACTATACTATAAATAGTTGTCTAATAATACTTGTCCAATTTTAAAAATCAAGAGATAATTTATTTTTTGTGTCCATTTTACTCTTGCTGTTAAATATTATTTAGGAAAGTGCTAAATGGCGAGAATTTGGTCAAAAAATTTTAAAAAAACTATAATATTTAAAAAGTATTAAAGTTAAAAAAGTAAATGTTTAAAAAGGTAAAATAACATAGATAAAATATCATTCTGGTCAAATTTTTTAGTCCTATTATTTATCATCTAACATATTTTTCAAGGCATTATATTTAATAAAGTCAAAGCATATTATAGTAATATCATACCTACTCTTATTATCTATATAATTTCTTAAGGGGTGTGAGAAGTCAATAATGAACAACTATTATTGGACAGAGAAAGTAGAAACTTAACTAAATCTGAATTTACGTATAAAATTTTCACATTAATAGTAAAATCTTTCCTAAAGTAACTATGTACCAAAAAATGCTATGGAACTAATATAACATTTTCTTTTGAAATTTTAGACACCACCAACATGGTAGATGGCAAGCAAGAATCGGTAGAGTGGCTGGAAACAAAGATCTCTATCTTGGAACTTTTAGTGAGTTTTCTTCTTCTTTAATTCTATATTAAAATATTATATATCCATTTTTGTTTTTTTGCCACCAAATTAAATTAAATGAATTGAACATGGAAAAATGTCAGAACTAAAATTATTCAACAACACTCGCTGCATTGCTGCTATTTGATAGCATTTGCGGTGGATTCCCTAAAATATCTCTCTCTGAATTAGGTTAAAGATTACAATAAATGAGATACGTGGCTCTTTTTATTTGGTCTTATAAACGGCGGCACAACATCAATTTTTTTATTTTTTTTATATTTTGGGTCCTTCTCCTTATTGCCCATGGTTTTGGTTCCTGGTATTTCTCATAAATAATATTTTTTCTGATAAGTCAATCTTTGATTATAAATTCTTCAATCTATTAAATATTTGGATGGTTAATTATTATAACTAGTATATTTTTATGTAGTTTATAAATATATAAATATCATTTCAAAAACATAATTTCATGTGCAAATTTCTGTTCTATTTTAAATTATTTAATTTTTAAAAAGTGAAATGTGTTACATCAATTGAGATAGAAGAAGAATAAATATGCTTTTACTTTTGAGTCCCTTTCTTATGTTCACATTTGGGCGTAGAATCTTTTAAGATTTTTGTTTTAAAAATATATATATATGGAATTAGTAAAATATTTATAAGGCATATGGATAATTTGTGATTAAAGATTCTTTTGTTTGCAAAAATTATGTTATACAAATTGGGACATAGAGGTTAATCAAGAAAAAAAATATTACTAAATAAAGAAATTTGTTCCGATCGATGAAGAAAATATAAAAAAAATAATGTAAGCTGAGATTTTGGGTATAACACTACGTCTTATATATTTGAATATGATTTTTTTTGCTCAAGCTATAATAATTTTAACACACCGCAAAGTTTTTTTTAAATATTTTTTAAATTACGTGCTCATTTGAACTTACATCATGGGACAATTAAAGAGAATATGATACAGAACCAAAATGGGTAAGCACGTGGAATTATCTTTTTAAAATTCTCTCTTCAACGTGGTGGGGTGTCAGTATTTTCTTTATCATGATGATACTCATTTTGTTATTATTATTATTTTGCGATAATGTTTTATCGATAGCCTTATGATAAAATTGCGATAATTAATTAAATACAGCCACCCAAGAGGAAGCAGCGGAGGCTTATGATATCGCTGCAATTAAATTCAGAGGACTAAATGCAGTAACAAATTTCGACATTAGTCGATACGATGTTAAAAGTATTGCTAGTAGCAATCTCCCCGTTGGAGGGATGAGTAACAAATCCAAAAGCTCATCGGATGAAAGTACTAAAAATGTCGAAAATCGATCCAACGATCGAGATCAAGATATTTCCTCTGCTCCTAATTTCCCGTCACAGAATCCGACTATGGTGAATTTAGGTTTCGGATTGCCAATAAAGCAAGATGCATCCGATTTCTGGTCAAGCCTTGGATACACTAACGATCGAAACAAAAATGGTTTGTTATTTCAGGGTACAACTATGAATGCACAAGGTACTACATTCTTCAGCAATGAAGTCAATAATAGTAATGTCATGTTGAATGAACAAGGGTACTATCATGATCAGCAGCATCAAAGTGGTGGTTCTAGTAGTGAAATAAGTATGGCTTTAAATAGAAATATTTCCACTACTACTACTATTGATAGCTCTAGTTTTGGTAATTGGATGACACCACCTCTTCCTTCATTCCAAAGTAGTGCAAAGAATAACCTAGCACCATTTCAGACTCCAATATTTGGCATGGAATGATGGTAATTCTTCGAAAATTTCAGCAGGTGTGTATTGAATTCGCCAAAAATAATATTTTTTTGGAGAATTTGATATGAATGCGGCATAAAAAATGAAAGAGTTTGTTCAACTAAGATGGCAAGTGTAGGGAAATTAAGGGACAAGTTTTGAATTTTACTTTTTTGTGTGTTTGAATGGGGTTTTAGATTGTCACCTACCAGAGAAGAGAAGCTAAGTGGATTGGTCAAAAAGGTGTGAAAATTGCTTTTTTGCATGGGCAAAGAATGGGACGTACAATCATTTCATTTCACATCAAATAAAGCAAGGGTACTAACTTAAATCTTTTTATTTTTAATCATTAGTTTCTCTTTAATTAGTTCATTACCTTATAATTATGTTTTTTGTTTGTTTGACTGACATGATTTATCTAGTTATTTTATGACTAGAAAAATCCCTTTTGTACATTCCCATCGAGTACTGTTTTCATTTCAATAAATTTTAGCACATGCATGATGTATCTTTTTCTATGTAATCTTTTTAGTAAAATACATCAATAGTGCTTCATTTTGATACTTAAATTGTGACATGTCCAATTGAATACTTGAACATGTGATAGAACATAATGAGTGTCCGTAAACACGTACAAAACCTTTTCTAAATTAAGATAATAGAAGTACTTTGTTTTGCGATTTTGAGAATCTAGAACAAGCTATAATTCGATTATCTAAATAAAATTTACCACTAAGTTTCACGGGATGTATTGTAGATGGATTAAGCCTATCCTTTTCATAGAGTACTGGATCATACAACAGATTTTTAATTCCTGCCCTCTTCATAGCCATTGGCTTTTTAACCCCAACAAGTCAACTTTTTTATGGCTTTAATTAAATTGATGAATAAAAAATCAAAATTTAAGTAGCAAGTTTAAATATGGTTCAGTATAAATGATTTTGAGTTGAATTGTGTCACGATTTAAAAATTCGGAATCGTAAAAACATCTATGTAGGCCAATTCATTGAATTAATTAAGCAGAAAATAAAGTAACACCACAAAAATGTATCTATGCTAAGTTGTAAAACTTTGGCACAGCTAGGTCTGAATGTTTCTGTGGTGAAGAAAACTAGTTCAAAAAATTTCTTCAATGAGGGGTTAACTGTCTTAGCCCGCCCTTATTACATACTCCCTCCGTTTACTTTTACTTATTACTTATTTTTAAAATAGATTTTCAGTTTTACTTGTCACTTTTAACATGTATCTATATATAATAGGATGTTTACTTTTACCTATCACTTATTTTTAAAATAGATTTTCAGTTTTACATGTCACTTTTAAGATCTATCTATATATAATAGGAGAGAAAAAAAACAACATATGTATCAGTGCCACAATTATTCTTGAAATTTCAATATTTAAAAAATCAATTTTTAAAAAAAATATGATTTTAAGAAAAAAAAACACATGTCAGCAATGAAGAAATAATATATCTTTAGATTCTTTAATATTTGATTTTAAAATATTAAAAATAATTATCTTTCAAATAATTTATTTTCTAATCTAACTACTTCAAATTTAAAATTTAAATTCAAATTTTAAAATATATTAATCATGAGTTTGTATGTGAGTAAGTGACGTTTTAATACATTTTAAAAAAATGAAAAATTACCTATTTACACACCATTATTTATCCTATTCTCCACCATTTAAAAGAATTACAAAAATTTCTATTTTTTATCCAAACCCCAACCGCCCGGATACATTATTCCTCTTCATTCCAAACCCACGTTTCCCCCTCCTAATTTAACTCCTTCAATCTTTCCCTATTTTCACTCCCATTATCAAATCAGTTATCTCCTTCATCTTAATTTGAATTTCAAAATGTTTCTCTCTCTAGTCAATCAATTTCAAATCTATCAATATGTAGTTTCATCTTCTTCACTTTATTATTCTTCGTTTTTTCTAAAAATAATTTTTCATCGATTTTACTGATACATATGGATACTCCTTTGTCTAGTATTGGTATTACCTAATTGGTACACCTAACACTAATTGAATCTTTGATTCTGATAATTCTAAATGGCCCGAAAACAGATCTAAGAGCTTGCATAACTTCATAACAATGGCAAATCAAAGTTCAGAGAGGCTAAAGTAAAGAAGGATGTACCTTCTTCATCGAAAGCTAATGCTGAAAGAAATCCAAAGAAAAGGGGTAGAAAAGTTGTTCCTGCAATTTCTCGACCTACATTATCCAGGGTATGTATTTTATCATCTGACTGGAATAACCGCGTGATCATACCAGTACATTGTGGTTTCGTGTACTGATACTACACTTGCTCTTTCTTTGTTGAGTACAGGACATCTTCAGGTGGCTACTGACAGACCTCGTCTAGGAGATCATTGACCGAGACCGGATTCGAGGGTGAGCCAGTTCTTTCAGGCTACCTTGGATCCATTATTAGTTTAGTCCATTCTTTTCGGACTCAAACTGGATGTTTAGACATTTTACTTATGTTTAGTTTTCGGGGTTGCACCCCATTTTTCTTAGACTTGTTGGTTAGTAGAGTTTGGTACAATGACTTTCAAGTCTAGGGGCTGAATTTTCCGCGAGGGTCATGTTTGGTTGTTTTGTTAACTTTCTGAGTTTATGGGAACTCATTATTTAATTCGTCATTTAAACCTACTTTCATATCTTTAAATGGTTTAGTTTCTTTAAGTTGCTTAGTCGGATTGTGGTAGTGGTTCTCCCACCGGAGGGTTAGTGTGGGTGCCAATCACGACGGTCTGGGTCGTGACATTGGGACACCTGACACCGCTTAGCATAACAATCAAGAAGAACATGATGCATAGAGAGTCGATCCATACTCAAGATAATGTCAAAGTCTATCATTTCCAAAATGATCAAATCTACCCAAATATCATACCCGACCAAAAAAACTAGACAAGATCGATACACTCGATCCACCACTAAGGATTCACCCACTGGTGTAGACACATGAATAGGCACATGCATGCAATCAGACATCATATCAAATCCAACAGTAAAATAGGTAGACACATATGAGAAAGTAGATTCCAAATCAAACAATACAGACACGGGTCGATGATAAGCTGGGACGATACCTATGATCACAACATCAGAATACTTACATTATATCATATATATACTTCTAATGTATACAAAATACACACACAATGTACTGTATGTTATAGTAGAATATATATATATACACACTGAATATACTACTTAATATAATGAAGTACTTACATTATAATTTAAATATATACTTGTAATGTATACTAAATATACTGCTTAATATAATAGGATACTTACATTATATTATATATATATACAGTAAATATACTACTTAAATTTTTAGTTTTATGTCAAGGAAATCCGCAATCGCTATCCTTTGGGTGCGCTCAGGGTAAAAACCTCGCTCCTAAGCAATAGCTCGCAAACCACATAGAAAAGGTAATTCACACTAGGCAAGTCCGGTGCGACGAGATCGACCCAAAAGGCAAACCCATTATTTTCACTAGCAAGAGGTTTCGAACTTGAGACCTCCAACATAGAATCCCAAGCCCAAACCACTGGGTCACCCCAAAAAGTATACTTAATATAATTGACTTATTATAGTGACTACTAATTTTATGAAAAAAAGAAATTAATAAATGTAAAGACTCAATGAACATTTGACTTTCTAATGATCCAAATACTCCCTCTGTCCCAATTTATGTGACACATTTCAGATTTCGAGATTCAAACAAGTCTATCTTTGACCGTAATTTTTTCATATATCTTTTAATTATTTTGAATTATCAATTATTGAGACTTGTAGTACTTTTTATGTAGTTTACAAATATATAAATTTCATTTTAAAAAATTTGAAAATTCCATGAGTAAATTCTCAGTCAAACTTAAATTGTTTGACTCTCGAAAAACGAAATGTGTCACATAAATTGGGACAGAGGGAGTAATTTTTTTTAAAAAAAACTACGGTCGATGGACCGTGTACTGTTCTCTTACCGGGCCGGCCTTACCGGCTTGTGGGCAAAAATTATTCGGACCGGTCCAGCCCACTAAGTAAGGGGACCGGCTGCCGGTCCGGGCCTTACTGGACATGGGTGCTTACCTATTCGGCCTTAATGGATCGAGATCGAACGGACCGGCCCAATGGACAAGGTTGCATTTACCACTCTCTATAACTATCCACATATACTAAATTCATTTTCCCTCTTATTTCACATGTACTTTTTTGTCTAGCGCTAATTGACACTGAAAAAGCAGCCGAAAGACGGCATTATGTAAATACTGTAGCCAACCATATTTATAATATCTCTATATATATCTCTCTACATATGTGTGTCTCCGTGTATACATTTAGCCCGCTCATACATGTTTGTATGTCTACATTCAATTTACAAAAATCTCCCAACGTACATGAGCCACATATATATATTTATTAGAATAACTTTCACATATAACAAACATAAAAATCATATTTGTATGCTATAACTATAGTTTGCATAATTACGTTCCATAGCAAACATAAATATGTATATTTCGCTATACATATACAAAAGAAAGCAGTTGTATAATCTGTTTCGGTATACATACACAAAAGATCAATTGTATAATCTGTGTTTGTATAAAGCGATAAAGAGAGAAAGACAAAAGAAAACTGGGCAGGGAAATATCGTATTTGTATAATCATAAGTGTATAGGATGAAAATATATGCATTTGTATTTGTATATACAATTTTTTCTCGCTTTATACAAACACAAACGCAATGTATACATTTGTGTTTGTATAAAGTGAGAGAGGCGAGTGAGAGTGGCGAGCGAGATCTGGGAGAGGGGAGAGACGGGAACAAAAATATATGTATATATACAATTTTCTCTTGCTTTACAAACACATTTTATACATTTGTGTTTGTATAAAAGCGAGAGAGATATAAAATAATATATAATTTTTTATAATTTATACATATTAGTTATGCATGTTTCTAAATTTTACATTATAAAAAAAAATCATACTAAATAAGTACTAGTACTTATTAAGTGTAGTAAATATCCTTGTATGTTTTAAATCTAAATTTTTGGTTTTATTATCCAAAATTCTATCATATTTTATTATTATTAACTAAGTAATACGTTTGGTTATTTTATTTCTCAATCTTTTTATTTATAAATTACCTTTGATTTCTAATATTAATGTTAGATCATTAATATTATTATTAAAAATAATAATAATATTGTATTTAAAAAATTAAAAGTACCACAAACAAAAACTATAAATTTCAAATAATTGCACGGCCTTCCCCTTTTCGCTCAATTTCTGATAGAATCAAATAAATTCAATTAACTGAAAAAAGGGATATAAAAATAATTAGTCAAATACATTAACAATTAATTATACTAAATATATATAACAAAAATATTCAAAAAATTATAATAAAATATCTACATAAATAGTAGCATAGTATTATTGGGCCCGTGCACCGTACGAGCTACCCTTTACTAGGACAAAATTACGAGCATAGTTATCACATGTTTTAAGTTCAAGATCATGTTTTAGGTTATTTAAGCCTAAAGGAGTCTGTAATATCCTCTGATGGATTATAATTTTCTTTGTTAACTTTGTACTGGATAAAGTTGTCATATTGATTTAATATTAAGATCTTGTACTGGCTAAATCTTCTTTTTCTATCCTATGATTGGATTTGTATTATTTTTGTATTTAGTAACTAATTTAGTTCTTGATTAGATCATGTATATTTTTTATTTTAACTATGACTATAAGATATGTCCAAAATATAATATTTTAGGTAGGATTTTTGATAGTAGAATTATTAAAAAATGTATTTTATAACCTAATTGAAATTCCCACGCTGTAAAATGGTGGCCATAGGGATGGTATGGTGTATATGGTGTTATCTCCTATATTCAGGTTAGTCAAAAAATAGAAATAGAAAACAGATGAAACAGATAGACAGAAAAATAAATTTCGAGTCCACAGAACCCACTGTGTTTCCTTAAGAAATTTAATCCCCTCAAGTACTCGAGGTTACAGATTAATTCCTCCCAAGATAAAACAGATTAACTATTAGAGAAGTAGCGGTACCTCAAACTTCACTAATTTCAGCGAACGCAAGAACAACAACAAGAGCACACAGACTCAGTCGATCGACAATTTTTTTTTTTGTAAGAAAATGTATGCAGAGAGGAAAAAAAATTTCAGTGATCAAAACCGGAAAAAGACTCTCTATTTATAGCCATTTGCAGCAAGGAACGCGTTTGTTCAGACAAGTCTTTCCAGAACATTGTATCTTTTTGGGAAAAATAACGTCTTTTTGGAAGCGAGCGACGACAGCTCGAGGGGCACATTCTTCTTAACCCTTTAAGAACTAAATGAAGTGTTTCCTAATATAATGACAACAATTTTCCTTTCTTCTACCAATATGGGAGAGATGACTTTTCATCTCAAAGAATGACTTTTCATTTTCCTTCCAAATTGATTCTCCCACATTTTCTATTTTCTCTTCTTATTTCCCATTCACACCTTGCTAAAACCCAACATATGGCAGGCATATAGGCATATAGGCAAAGCCGCAAAGGCTACACTTAATAAGTGTGGCCAATAAAGAAACAAAGGTCACACTTTCAAAGTATAGCTCCATGACGTATAAGTGTTGTTATATGGGTTGTAACAAGCGTGGTCTTTGATCTCATTAAGTCATGCTTTTGAGCGTGGTTTGTAAGACTACATTTGAAAAGCATGGCCTTAGGTCAAATCACAAATGTTACACTGGTTTGGTCATCCCATAAAAGCGTTGCTGAAAGTTGGAAAGTGTGGTTTTTGATCAAAGGCACAATTTCAAAAGGTGGTTGAAGGCATAACATGTTGTAAGAGTTACCGGTGATTTGTCAAGTTTTTTTCCATTTTTTTTTTGGAATATCTATCACTCAACGGGTCCTAAATTAGAGTTGGAGTCCTAAATATGAAATAATACTTGAGTTTTAACACGGAGCACTAATAGTCTCTCATTTGTAACAATGGTGCACTTTTGGTCCTCTCTCAAATTTCTTTTTATTTTCTAATATTGATTTTGTCCACAATTTTATATATGAAATGTTCAATTTTTATTTTATTTTTTATTTTCTATATGTAGTAGAAATAATAACTCAATGTGAGAGAAGATGAGAAAAAGAACACCCTGTTTTCTTTCGTAGAAATATTATTGCAACTAAACCAAAAACACCTTGTTAACTCCTAGATATTCAGAATAGTAAACCAGAAACAATTAAGATGAAAAGAAATAAAACTATTCGAGTCCACATAACCCAATGTGTGTCAATTTAATCCCCTCAATGTACTCGAGGTTACATATTGTTTCCTCCCAAGATAATATAGATAAACTATCAAAGAAGTAGTTGTACCTCAAACTTCAATAACTTTGATGAATTCAAAAGTCTGCAACAAGATCACACACATACTCTGTTTTGTTTGTAAGAAAATGAATGCAAAAGAAAAAAAATTTTGTTTCAGAAAAATGAGAGAAAATCTCTTTATTTATAGCCAACAAAGGATAATATAAAAAGGTGTTAATTGTGCTTAGATTTAAAATCATCCTTCATATTTCACTTGAAACACAAATAGTCCCTCTAGTTTATTAAGTTGGTGCACATTTGATCACTTTACTAACCGACCGTGAACTTTTAACAATCCTTTTCCCCCTAAAATTGCAACAACAATTCCACAATATAAAAAATGAAGATCATTTTGCATAGTTCAAAAAAATAGATTTAACTACTTTTCTTGTAGATTTACTGAGAGTCATAGCTAAGAAAAGATAGGGAAAAACACAATAAATTTTCGCTAATAAATTTCTTGTCTCTTTTGTTGTTATGATCACATAATCGTCACCATGACTATAATTCAAATTTCCTTTAAAGTTGATTTCCCTTTGCTTGATATGTTCTGTAGAACTTTATTGCCATGAAAACTGGATAAAGAAACAAGTAACTTATTGTTAGTATTTGCAACCAAAGCTGAGATACAAAAGTCCATCTAAAAAAGGAGTAATTCTATGGTAGCTAATTACTCCCTCCGTTCATGTTTACTTATTTATATTTGACTTGACATACATCTAAAGATATAATGGATAAAATTTTAATTTATTACATCATCTTTAATTGGTAAGTCATCCCATTCACCGAGAAATGAATAGTACTTAATAATAAGAATATGAAATGGAAAATTATCTCTTAATTTTTCAAAATAAACGAGTAAAAGTGAATATCTATTTTTAGTATAATTAAAAAAATAAAAATAATTAGAGGAAGTAGAATTGTTTATCTTTTAAGAACAAAGCTATCTTTAGGCTGTACAAGTTGTTTATAATATTTCAAATGGTTCCTGGTATTTATAGCCAAATGGACAATTATGTGAATATGTGCGTGTAAATTGAAAAAATAATCTTGGAGAATTATGTTTAGTTAAATTGTGAGTTGGAAATGCTACAAGGATAAACGATAATAAAAAAGAAGAAGCTATTTTTTCCATTAAAAGTTACTACTGTTAGTTAGTGGGAATACTAAAAGTGCACTATTTGACCAATAAAACAGACTATTAGTGTTCTATATAAAAAAAAAAGGATGAATTTGTGTCTAATCCCAAAAATGAACTTTGACCAATTTTGACTTCCAGTCATCTTCCCAGTTCCTCTTCCGGTCGTCTTCTCCTATTGTTTCACCTTCCAGTTTCCCAAATTGAATCATGGAACTGATTGAACGGTATGAACCTTTGAACGCCCAAGAGTTATGGACTGAACTATCGCATTGGAGGGAGGATCGTGTGGAGGGAGAGTTTGTGTACTTAGAACACAACCTCTCCCAGTATTTTAGCAAAACACTCAAAAATCCCCCGAATGATCCCGAAGGTGCTGATTTATTTGGGGAAACCGTGAATCTTGGATGGAAGAGTTCGAGTCCTTTTGAAGTGTTTATGGATGAGGAGCCGGGTGGTAATTCCGATGATCCTGTCGTCCTTGAAAATCTGAAGGAAAAATTTAGATATTCAACCATCGGAGAACTTACTAGTTACTATGTAATTGCGGAACAACGGAAAAAATACATAAGTAGATTTCTGTCTAAATTGGGAATCAAAAATATACCAAAGGGTTCGTTCGATACGTATTTGTAAGTATCTAATTATTGTTTTTATTATTTTGTTAGTATCTAATTATTGTTTTTATTATTTTGTAACATTGCCATTCCAGTGGTAGGGAAACATAAATTGTATAGGAAATTTTGGGAGCGTGAAACTTGAGTGGTTGTGGATCAATAGGAAGAGGGTATGGAAGTAATGCAATGTTTTATTTTTAAGATAAATAAGATGGAAGTTTTATTTTTAAGTGTATGTCATGGTTAGGTATCCCTGGGAAGCGTAAGTTGTTTAGAAATTCAGTTGGGTACAATATATCTTTCTCGTCTGTGTTCACGCTTGCTTTGCACACATTGTCTGTCCTTTAATATGTTCTTCCTTCCCCTGTTATCATCTTCATATTTACGTCATTTAGCTCATGCACCAGTTCATTTATAGGTGTGAGTATTGCTCTTTCTTTCAAGTATGCCGGGTCGTTGTACTTCTGTAAGAGCGATGGATATACGGCATCCACAATTGATATATGATTTGGTTTTGAATATGATTTTCTGGTTTTTGTAATGCAGTAACAAAGATATTTGCTTAATTACGTCATTAATTTGGTTTTGAGTATGATTTTCTGATTTCTGTAAGGCAGTAACAAAGTCATTTTCTTAATTATGTCATTAGTTTGGTTTTGAGTATGATTTTTTGATTTCTGTAATGCAGTAAAAAGACATTTTCTTAATTATGTAATTAATTTGGAGTTGAGTATGATTTTTTGATTTCTGTAATGCAGTAAAAAGACATTTTCTTACTTATGTAATTAATTTGGTTTTGAGTATGATTTTCTGCTTTTTGTAATGCAGTAACAAAAACATAGTTTCAGAGATTAAGCAGACTAACAGAGGATTCAACATGCTATTCACTGCGAGAAGGGCTCGTATGGATTTTGCTTTGGTTGAAGACAAGTCAGCTTACCGACATCACCAAAGATTCATTTGGAGTACTCTCGATTCTCTGGTAAGGTCCAGAGCAATTAATGATTCTATTAGGACAGATGTATTCCTAGCCGTCGAATGTAGGTTTGACGTAGAAGGTACATTGGGAGGCTACCCTGAAGTTCTTCTTAGATATGGCTTCAAGTTGAGTTGGGGTTCAATAGACGCTCGAAAGTCCTTTCTAGAAGAAATCGACACAACAATGTATACTCCCCAAATGTGCAACTTAATTTGGAATGAGTTTGGGCTATACGACAAAGCCATCCACTTTAGAAATGCACTCTTGAAAAAAACGTTTTACAAGCATGTCAAAAATAGCAGATTGAATATACCTACCAATCGTAAGTTGCAAAAATACTTCAGAACCTATGTTACTTACATAAAGCAGCGGGACCGAACTAAGAAAAACATGTCAGACAAGGATCTCCAATATTTTTTTATGGCTCTCCCAGCAGACATTCAGACATCATTTAAGTCTCATTGCACAAAATATTGTTCAGCATTTCGAGACTTCATTAATCAGACAATGGTAACCCATGCACAGTATTTGTCTCGAGTGGTCAAAACTGCCAATCGTGCCGTACGAGATAATGAGGCTCTGGGTGGGAATGTGAACGAGAACGAGAACGAGAACGAGGAGGATAATGAGGGGAATGAGAATGAGTCCGGGAATGAGACCGAGGAGGATAATGAGACTGAGAGTGAGTCCGGGAATGAGAACGAGGAGGATAATGAGACTGAGAGTGAGTCCGGGAATGAGAACGAGGAGGATAATGAGACTGAGAGTGAGTCCGGGAATGAGAATGAGGAGGCTGGTCCAGAGGCTGATCCGGCTGGTCCGGAAACTGATCAAGAGGCTGATTCAGATGATGTCTAATATTAGAGCTGGTATGTTTGCTACAAATTCTGTGAGTTTGTGCATTTTATAGACTCTCTTGATGGCATAGAATTTTGGCAGATAGGTGTAGATCCTTCTCTTCTCTTCTTGTTTTTACCTTCATACTGCCACTGAAGTTGTATCTGTGGACATCCTTGTAAACTATTAAAACCCATCCATTTGTCTAACCAAAAAAGAGTCTTGTTGCCATTGTTTACCTTGATAATAGATTGACTTTTAAGGAATGACCAGGAGAGCCTGATGGATAGTGACTTATTTAGTTACCCAATTATCCAGCTCCCCATACTTGTTTTTTATGACATTACACCATAAGGCTTGAGCCTCTTGTGGGTGTCTCCATAACCATTTCACCTTAAGAGCTTTGCTTTGGTTTTTAAGGTTCTTGATGCCTAATCCACCTTGCCTTTTGGTTGTGATTATTTTCTTCCATTTGACCAGGTGATATCCTTTCTTCTCCTTGTTGCCTTGCCACAAAAAAATTCTCCTCATTTTATCCAACCTTTGAGCCACGACCGGCTTTAGTTTGGGAAAGAAAACGTTATTTTTCATTGCATTTGTGTAAATCGGATTACTTTTTAGGACACACTAACTGACCTCCAAAGGGACTGGGTGACTGACTGGCATGCTCTTCTTGTTTAGAGATATATTTGTTTTATTATCTTCCGATGTTACTTGTTGAGAATATCTTGTCCTCTTCCTTTGCGCTTTTCTTTATAATATTTTTTCTCATGAAGAAAAACTTATTCTTGCATCACCCTATTTGAAGATCTGATCATTTCTACAAATGTGTATCATGTATTTTCTATTGGGTGAGATTTCTTCTACAGTTTTTCTGTCCATCTTTTATACCCTGATCAACTATTAATAAAAGCAAAACAACTCTTCTGTTTGGAACACTTTCTATGGAAGAAAGGGTATTCAGGTAATTGTTTATTGTTTAGGCATATACTCTATATCTCTTGGTATTGAAACTTGGAAGCATTTTAGGTAAGGGTGCAGAGTATTTTTTAATTTCAATTAAGCTTTTGAGCAAGTGAATTAGTTCATTGATTTCTCTATATCTTGTTGAGGAATATGTGTTTAATTGGTTATCAATGCAATCAATGCAGAGTGAGATTTTAAGTCATAAAGGTGATAATTAACTGTTGTGTCATTTTATAGTTTAACCACAAAATGGAGGAGAAAGCGTTGTTCCCATCAGTTTGAACCTTTGATGTACTAACATAATTAGCTCTCGTCAACTATGGTAACATGAAGAGACTATAAAAAGTTGTGAGCTTATTGAATACTCACAATATGAATGTTTTGTTAGACTATATTGTAAGCTGCCACAGTTGCATATTTAGTCCGTTGCTATGTACTGACAAATAAATTTTCAATTATTGATGCCAAGTTTATTAATAATAGTCACACTTCTAAAACTGAAAAGCTTTGAGAGGAGAAACAACTTTTCATTCAAGGTAACAAAAGAAGCAAAAGAGAATGCATCTATAGATTCATTTGGCAAAAACATGGTGAAGGTGCTTCCCCTGTAGACATGGATGAACATGATTTTACCGTTGTGGCTGAATTGATGTAAGTAACAGAATAAGGTTAATACTAATTTGTCCTCTATGCAAGAACTATTTAAAATAAATTTTGCTATTTTGCCATCTTCAATAGTTGTTAATCTTTTTTCTGGTTCATTTTAAATTTTTAGGTGTGTAATGATGGAAACGGGTGCCTGATCCATATGAACAAAAGATCTCGGGTATGTCAACAGAATTTCAAGATTTTCTTTCGAAGATGTCATTATTTTTTGTAATTCAATTGCTCATGCTGAGCACAAAATGAAAGCACTACCTTTTATGGATCAATTGGTAGGCTGTGATAAGTCGAAAAGTAAATATAATGGGGAGCTTTTTCTTAATATAATAAATATAGGATCTCTCCCTATAATATCGTGGTAGTAAACAATTGGAGTTTATGAAGTTTATAACGGAGTGAGGCATGTCTTTTCAAGAAAGAGCTTAAAGCCAAGATTTGTACCTTAGTGTACAGACTGTTCAGGTTCTTCTCGAGTGCAAGACCAAATAATTTCTCAAAATAAAAATAAAAATGCAAGAACATGATCTGTAAAAAAAAGGTTGAAAACATTCTAAATCTGACTTTCATGCTTAATTCAACAAAGTAAGAAACACTTTGTAATTAAGTGATCTATTTGTATAAGTTGCCACCTATTCTTGCCAAGGCTGTTAGTTTGTTTTCTCTTGATCTGTACATCTCTTTTTTGGTTTAAATTTGTATAGTGAATACTCTGCTTTGGGATGCTTAGCACATTTAGCATATTTCTGGAGCAAATTTACCTGTGGTTTGCGTGATCTGCTTCATAGATTTAAGAATATATTTTTTTCTATTTGTTTGCTCTGCAGTTTTTTTGTTCCTTGTCCCGTCGTAATATTTTACTTAGTAATAAATAAGATAGGGGTCTATGTCATGCTCCATCACCATGGGAGGTGAGAGCCTTGATGGTTGAATTGAATAAAAAATAGTTATTTACATTGTGTTAATTGCACCTGCCCAAAAGTTATTTTAATACATAAGTTTCAAGAGTGATTAGGAGTTAGAACTCCATCAAAGCATATGTGTTTCCTTCATGACCAAATACACTCCAAAGCCCCAACTATGTCTCTAAGTACTTAACATTGGAGTAGAAGGTGCCATATATCTTTTTGATACATAACAGGTGTGGTACGGAAATCCTCTTCTATTTAGGTCGTCATATATCAAATGTATTTCTAGAATGGCAGCCAACTAAAGCAAGCAACAATGGATAGTATCTTGATTCCATATAGATTTTTATGGCTAAACATCTACTGTTGGCATTGACATAGCCATCTTTAATAGAGTATTGTTGTCCCCATATTGACTCCCCCCCAAGAATAATTGGTCTTTTACATCCGGTTTCACCTTCAACGCCTGCTTTTGTATACACAATATACTTATTGCTAAATACAGCTTGAGACCCCAATGTCGGATATAGAAATAATTGACCTTTTTTATCATTTTCGTCTTCAGCTATTTTAGATGTATTATCATTCCTCATTGCTGCATTAGTTGCTCGTCTGTGTCCTGATTAATATTATCAACTACTCATTACAAGATCTCTTTTTTTTCATTTCTACTGAGATGTCTTAAACATTTTTTCCCAACGGTAAACTAATATAATCCCCAATACTTTTCTACTTCAAGTTCATTCTCGCAGCATCTTCCGTGTTATTGTATAATGGGTTACTGCATACTTATAAGTGAAATCATGTTAAATTTTCTCATTTTCATCACTGATAAGATAAATATTTTAAAGACGTAATCATTTTTCATTGACATCCTCTCTGTATTCTCTAATTATTGGCTATTCGGTCATCCAACATAACGTCCCAGGATTATATAGGAGGACACAATTAAAATAATAATAATCATATTTTCAAGTGTTCTTTATATAGTAGAAAAATGACAATTTGAAAGGAATATTTTATCCCATATGTACTTTAGAACATGGTTGATCTCTTTCTTTTTTTCTTTTCACGCACAACAGTCCCAGGCATTTTCATTTCTTATTTACCATCAATGTGCATTTTCCAAATCATGTATTTCTTTTTAGTTGATAGTTTAACCGTTTTAAGAAATGCTTCCATCAGCTTGTTTAATTACCACTATGTTTGGTAACAATTTTATGAACCATTTATCAACTTGAATGCAAATATATTTTTGATGATTTTATAATTATTGTTATTGCAGTTTATTGGAAATTGTTTCAAAGCTTATGAAATTTTTTGGTTGATATTGCTAAGACTTGGAATTTAGAGTAATTCCTGTAATGAAGACAACAAGAGATCATCTTCATTTAAAATTTCATGTGCACTTCTCTGTTTGTTTGTTCAATTCCTAAAATATGATGTTGGTTCTGTGTTGGTCTTGGTGGACTAATCATCTTGAGTTGATGCAGGGCAAAATAATAGTTGGTAATTAACTTGCGAAATCTAATTGGTTGGGTAGAACAACATTTCGCCTTTAGATTTTCATTGTATTATGGACATCCCCACTGATGGAGGTGGTCATGTGAAATTGGCGTAACAAACTAGGGGAAATATTTATACACATACTATGGTTTGGCAGTATCAAAGCAACTCATTACTTTTTTTTTTTTGGTAGAAACTGACAATTTTATTAATACCAAAATTGTTACTTACATACCCAAGTAAGAGCTGACCACTTCTCCAACAAAACTAAACAAAAATGTAGCAATCTAGAAGCAAAACTAATAGCAATACTATAACTATCTACTCCTTCATTATAATGTCTTCTTCCAGCTCCATGTCAAGGTAGTCGATCCAACAACTGTAGTGCAGTCCTCCATTTTGGAAGGTCTCTTCCGCGAACTTGAATATGGAGGGCAATCTCTTTGCTGACTCTGTCGCAATTATAGGATCTTGCTTGGAATTGCATGTTCCCGCCATAGAATGTATACACCCATATAAAAAACACAGCTGACAAATGCACCTTTCCCAGTCTTCTTCCTTGCTCAGGCATTTGCCCATTCCAATTCTTGCTGCCAACTCCCTATGGTCCTACTTAAACCCAGCCACAACAACAGTCTACTCCATAAGGCCCTAGTCATAGGACACTCAAAGTAAAGATGATCAAATGTTTCAATAGGTGCAGCACAAAATGCACAAGCAGGTGAAACCTGAATTCCAAACTTTTGTAATCTTTCAACAGTTGCCAATCTTCGCCAAGCTGCTAGCCATACCAGAAACTTGTGTCTGGGATGAATATTGTGTTGCAGGGCTATACTCTTCCAGGGGACCCTTGAGAATAGAGGCATAAGGCTGTTGTACATTTTCTTAATGGAAAATTGACCATTCTCAACCACTGAATTCAACTTACTTCCAAGGTCCTCTGGCTGGACTAAGGATTCTAGATACTTTCTGGATTCAATGACTTTTCTTACCACCCATGTAGCATTCAATGGAATAGGACAAATTTCTAGTGATTCATTTTTTATATAGTAGGCGTTCACCCATCGTATCCACAAGCAATCCTTTTTCTGATCAATATCCCCTAATAACTTCAGAATAACAACATTATTCCACAATTTCAAATTCATAATGTTAAGCCCCCCCGCAGCTTTTGGAAGGCATATCCCATCAAACTAGGGCCTTCCTAGAACTTATAGTGGATCCTGTCCACAAATAAGTTCTACATATGTTGTTAATATTTTCACAATCCTCTTTGGTAGCACAAAGATCTGGCACAGTAAGTTTGCATACCAAATATTGCAGTTTTTATCATTTGGATTCTTCCGGCATACGAGAGTAACTTTGCAGACCAGCATTTAATTCTTTCTGTAATCTTCTCTACCAAAGGCATACATTGAGCAATAGTCAGTTTCTTGGATGATATAGGAACCCAAGTACTTGAATGGTATATCCCCTCCACATATCCCAAAGTAGCCAGTATAGTCTGTTTCAGCTCAGGTTTAACACCTGTCATAAAGATGGAGTTTTTGTCCTTATTAGCTTGAAGCCCTGACACTACAGAGAATCTCTGAAAAGCTCCTTGTAGCAATTGAATAGACTTCATGTCAGCTTTACAGAAGAGCAGCAAGTCATCAGCAAAGCATGTATGAGTCACATTAAATTTCTTACACTTTGGGTGATATTTGAAGTCTTTATTGAGTCTCAACATACTCAGTTCCCGTTGAAGGTCCAATACAAATAGGTAAGGGGACATAGGATCCCCTTGTCTAATTCCTCTTCCCCCTCTGAATTGCTTAGATAGGCCCCCATTTATCACTAGAGAATACGAGACTGTAGATATACACTCCATTATCCAAGATATGAACTTAAAGGGAAAACCCAGTTCAGCAAGCAATCTCCTTAGGAACTCCCATTCAATGGAATCATAAGCTTTTCGTGAATCCACTTTCATTGCACATCTAGGGGATAGTCCCTTCCTAGAATACCACTTCAGTACCTCATGACTGAATAAAATATTATCAATGATCTATAAATGCAGACTGAGAAGGACTGACAATAGAACCTATAACAGGTTTGATTCTGTTGGTCAAGATCTTTGTGATGATCTGGTATATAGTAGAGCAGCAATCAATAGGTCTGGAATCTGCTACTTGGGTAGGGGTAGCTTGTTTAGGCACAAGAGTAATGGCAGTAAGGCTAATCTCTTTCAACAGCTTCCCAGTAGTAAAAAGTTCTCTGACAACACATAATACATCTTCTTTAACAGTGGTGCAATGCATAGTAAAGAATTCCACAGGGAATCCATCAATACCTGGTGTCTTATCTAGGGCCATCCCTTCCATTGCTGTTACAATTTCCTGATCAGTGATCGGAATTATAAGCAAGCATCTTTGTTGGTATGATAAATAGGGGCCATTCCTTATAACATCCACATTCGGGCATGGCAAATCCACCACAGCTGTTCCCATCAATTTAGTGAAGCTTGAAATAAACTCTTCCTCCACTAGCTTTAGGGTCCTGCAATTTAATCCCATTAGATGTATAAACAGATGTAATGGTGTTCTTACTACTTCTAATCTTCATTTGAGCATGGAAGAACTTGGTATTTGAATCTCCACTGTTAATCCAATTAATTCTAGATTTTTGTTTGAGAACCTTCTCCTCCGCTAAGCTCCATTTTCTGATATCATTCAAAAGGACTGATTCTTGCTCTATTAACTCACTATTGAGAGGTTGGGTTGCCATTGACTTTGTACTATTTCCAAACTCTGTGTAGTTGTTTGTAGCTTCTGGCTGTAAGAAGCCAAATAGGTATTGAGGTCCTTCAGTCCTATTTTTAATGCTTTAAGTTTGCTCCATAATTGCCTCATTCTAGTACCAGTGTATCTTTTATTCCACACAGTTGTCAGAATCCCTTCAAACTCAGGGTGCTCCAGGACTGTTTTGAATAATCCGAAGGATTTTGGTTTAGAAGGAGGTCTTGTGCTCACTTGAATAACAATTGGCGAATGATCAGATACTCCTGGACTGAGAAACTCAGCCTCCACATGCCCATAGTTCACTGTCCATTGAAAGTTCCTAAAAGCCCAATCTATTTGGGAATGTACTCTACTCCCATCTTGCTGCCTATGACAATATGTAAAATGTCTCCCTGATTGTCTTAGAGCTGTCAGTTGCAATGTGTCGATGCATCCCTGAAAAGCTTGTGTCTCTCCTGGTAACACAGGGGAGCCAGTTCTGTCTTCAGTAGCTAGAACATTGTTAAAGTCCCCACATAGCAACCAAGACTTCTGGATACCTCTCCCAATTTGAACTAGGTCCCTCCACATCTCCTCTCTATTTTGGCTTTCATTCTTTGCATAAGTAACTGTGAGATAAGCTGAGAAGTTTCCATTTGCCTCTGAGACTTTACAATGAACATATTGTTCATGGATTACTAATACTTGTACCTGTATATGAGCCCTCCGTAGTAGCCATACCCTACCATTATATGCCATAGGGTAATTTGAGACAATGGTTCCAATCAGGCACGACCTTCCTTAGTATATTCCCAGACTTGTGCATTTTTGTTCTAGTTTCAATAACACCCATAACATCTATCTTATTCTTGTGCAGAAAGAGCTTCCTTTCTTTCTGTTCCAAGGTTTGGTTTAGCCCTCGTATGTTCCAGGTAGAGATAATTATTTAGGGATAAGAGTACCCCAGGGTCTCCAGTCTGAGTGACTTCCTCTTCCTGGAGAGCTGCATAACTATTTACAACCTTTACTTGTGCCTCTGTTTGCAAAACTTTAATTTACTGAGTTGAGTTTGTGATATTAGCTGGCGCATCCGTCCTCCGTTTATCCACTACTACTCTGTTAGTAGGTGGTTTATCCTGCTGAACTACACCCTTTGCCTTCCATCATATCGGGATTGCTTAGCTTTCCTGCTCCTTCTCCTCCTCTTGTTCTTAACTTCTTGGAATTTAGGTTCTTCATGTACATCCATTTCAGCATTCCAGCACGCTTCAGCTTTGTGCCCAAATTTCATACACTGTGCAAATTTTTGGTCTCCAATCATACTCAATTTGTTACTGAATTGAGCCTGTTGGCGTCACTATGTCAATAAAATTCAGAAGTGGTTGTGATACATCAGCTTCAACTAGTACTCTAGCATATGAAATTCGCGTCATTGATACTGTGAAGCTATCAGTGTAGAGGGGTTTCCTTATGGCACTTGCCACCGTGCTTAATGCCTCACTAGACGTCTAGACCAGTAGCCTACCGGAAGCCCTGGTAGCATTATCCAGAGAGGAATAGTGGTGATACAGTCTGGGTTAAACTCAAAATCGATACTCCAATTTTGTAACACAAAGGGTTTGTTGAAGAATGTATATGGACCAGCTTGCATAACTCTCTCACAGTCTTCAACAGTTTCAAATCGAAAAATATAGTATCCCTCCTCATGCATCAGAAGCTGGGGTTTCTTTACAAATTTCCAAGCATTCATAATAAAGTTTTCCATCGTTTTCAAGTATGGAGTGTCACCTGTCACATACCGAGTAAGTGCTGATTTCCAGTAAATTTCTTGTTCCTTTAGGTCATCCTGCTCGATGGTTACATAAATTTTTCCATCCTTAGAGCTAGGTGGTATATAGCTTAACATCTTAACTTGCTTCACGTTCCTGTTGTCCTCATAGTCTGTCTTCTCCCCCAGCGTCGGCCTGGCTGAAGTACTCGATTCAGAAAACTGTAGCCTCCAGACCGCCATTTGAGTGCCATTTAATGCACCCCCACATGGTTCCAACTGTGTAGAGGATGCAGAGTCTGAATCCTCCCCTTTGTTTTCAACAATCGATTGGTTCCGATCTGGGATAAAGCTTCCAAACTTGATTTCTTGCAATCTATAGCTAATACCATCCTCCGGGCGTAATCAATTCCTTCTACGATCGTGTCTCTTTACCAGAAATCGAATATCGTTTCATCCTGAAAGTGCTGACAGTGCACGTTAGCAGGCCTCGCTAAAATACGCTGAGAGCACTCATCCGAAAAAATTGATAATGAACTCATTTGTTAATATGACATTTATGTGTGACTTTCCTTTCTGGTGAATATCTGTCTGATTCTTATTTTTAGTTAATTTAGCAAGTTTATAAAATAATAGCATTTGATTTTATCTGCTTTCGCTTGCTCTGTTATTGATTATGTTCCTCATATTTTCTGTTGGATATCTATCAAGGTTGCGAGACTATATATATATTCTTAGCTGATTAATCTTCACGCCTGTGCTAGAGATAGATTAGTAGCCCAAGTTCGGAGTACTTTCTGCGACAAAGAAGATAGATTTTCATTGGTTCATCTTCGTTTTAAATTTTGTATGCACTATTTTTTGTGTGTTAATGTGTGCCTTTTTTTAATTTTGTTTCTCTCAGTCACTTTCACTTCTTACTTTGCGTTGGTACTTGGTCTTCTTTGCTGCTTGTTGCTTTTTAGTCTGATATTTGATGGAAAGACAAAATAAGTGCTATCTTTGTGTGAGTTTAATTGAACCTTGACTCTGTACGATTATTGAAATACTGACATTTCATCCTCAATTCAAATGTAACAGGTGATTTTGATCGAAGACTCTTTCCTTTGAGCAAACTTCAATTTGTGGCCTCTCTCTGGGTCTGTACAGCATTTCTGCATATGATTTTCACATTCATCTTGTTTACACATACGACGCACACCAGGTGGTGTTTGAAGAAGTGACTGTTTGGAAAGTTCAAACTTTATTTGGATTGTTGAGTAGTAGACAAAAAATTAATGTACTAGCAGTATTAAAGAATTTAAGGTGTGATAGACTCATTGGGCTTTTATGAATTGAGTTTAATCTAATCTTCATGCTTTAATCTGTCATTTGAGAGTGGAGAATTAGATTAATAATCATATTTCGACTTTGATTCCTAAGTTTGAGATCGAAAGGAGAAGATTTAGGTTAACTTCGTTGAATGTTGAACTTGCTAGAAATAGGGGTTTAGATTAAGGTATTGGGTTGCTTTGTTGTTGAACACGATTGCAATCGAAAGAAAATTTCGTGAGAAAACACTGATCGCTAGGAGATTATTGTTGATTGATGATGACCTAGCCTACCTTTGATTGATTTGCATGTGTTGAGATGACAATGGATCGTTGAATGAGTTAGGTTTTGAATTTTCCAATTCCCAATTATCCCTTGCTTGATTTGTTCTTTGCCCAAATCCTTTGTTTAGTTACCAAAATCGCTCTTAATTTGATAATCTTGTATGTCGTGTGTTTAGGTTCAAACCCATTAGTCTTTTTGATTGCCGACAAATTATTTTTTATGGGATTCGATTCCGACTCTTTTGTTGGGTGTTTATTGCTAATGACAACTTATTCTCTTACTTGTTTCGAAGGTAAATTAAGTGTTATCAATAATGATGAGAGCTAGAAACATAAGGAGGAAAAGGTATTGTCATTAGTTATTAATTTTTGCTCAATCCTGATTTTTTTTTTGTTTTTAATTGCTCGAATCTTTGATTACCTGCAAATTCAAACGTTATCTATTTTTTACAAAAAAACTATGATATGATCACTTCCTTTTTCCATAATAAAACTAATGGTTAAATGTTAATGGATTAGTTTCATTTTTGATAGTATATGTTTCATCAATAATAAATTTGAAGAAAAGTTGTAGCAGTAAAATTTGGGTTCCCTCTTCTTAACAAAAAGGAAACTCATTATCTTGCTTTTGTTTGTGAACTCTTGCAATGGTGTGTCTTATTGGTCTAATTTTTTTTCTTCAATATATTGAACCTGCAGGCTGCAGCTAGTAAAGATGAAAGACTATTATCATATCAATGACAAGAGCTTCCTTAAAACCTCCAACTTTAGTTTCATTTGTTCTTTTCATTCTCATCAGATTTTCGAGAAAGAAGATATAAGAATTACTTTTGACATCTTATCGGTTCTCTTCTCTAATGTTTCAAGAAGAAGCTTAAAGAATAGTCATTAAGAGAGGCAATCTTCTTTTGATTGTGCGAAAAACACATGACATTTATTTTAAAGACCTCATTTGTTTGGAGGTTTTAATCTTAATCATTTAGGGTGTGTTTGGTATGAAGGAAACAAAATATTTTCCAATTTTCTCATGTTTGGTTGGGTTAAATGTTTTCCAAATCAACTCTTTTTCCTCAAAATATATCACTAAAGTTATTTCTAATCGTATAAAGCCCTACATTGATAGACTCATTGGGCCTCACCAAACAAGCTTCCTCAAAGGGCGCTGAGCTTGCGATAACGCCATCATCATTCAGGAATTCGTTAACCATCTAAACAAAACCAAATCCCGGCAAGGAAAATTTCTCCTTAAAATAGATCTAGAGAAGGCTTTTGACCGTTTAGAATGGTCCTTCGTTCGCCTTACGCTTCATTACTTCAAATTCCCTCCGCTCATCTCGAAGCTGATTATGAGCTGCATTTCGTCTAGCACTATCTCCGTCTTGGTCAATGGATCCCAAACATGCTTCTTCTCCCCTTCCAGAGGCATCCACCAAGGTGACCCGATGTCTCCTTACATTTTTATACGATGTATGGAACTCCTTTCCACCTACATTCACCACCAAGTCGACATTCTTAAATGGGACCCCATCATTATCTCGCCCAAAGGGCCCTATCTTTCGCATATTTTCTTCGCGGATGACCTTACTTTAATGTCCAAAGCTACCGCCAAATCCATTCATACTAGTAGTGCCTGTATGAAATTCTTTTGCAATCATTCGGGTCAAAGAATTAATTCTTTAAATTCTAGAGCCTTCTACTCCAAAGGGTGTGCAGATGACATTCGCAACCTTGTCTATACCACCTATGGAGTCAGGGCCTCTCCCCACTTTGGTAAATACCTAGGTTTCCCCATCCTCAATCATTGCCCTAGACCTCGGGATTTCCAATTCATTATTGATAACATTCTAAAACGACTCTCTAATTAGAAGACCAAATTTTTGAATATTGCCGGTCATACTACCTTAGCTAGAGCCACTCTTGATGCCATACCTGTCTACTCTATGCAATACTTTAAGCTCCCTCAAAAAACTTGCCACCAAATTGACAAAATTCAACGTGATTTTATTAGGGGGTCTAGTACAGAAAAAAGGAAAATTCACTACTTAGGCTGGGATCAAATTACAAAAGCTAAGGATCAGGGTGGTTTAGGTTTACACAAAGCCAGCGATAAAAAATATGGCCCTTATTGCTGGTCTAACTTGGAGGATTTTCACCAAGCACAAATCCCTCTGGGCCAACATCCTCCTCAATAAATATGGTCTCCCTTCTTCGCCCAAATATACTTCCTTTATCTGGAGAAATATTCTTCTCGGGGGCAAATTCTGCTCTCCTAACATAATGTGGAACCCAGGAGATGGTAGCCGCATAGACATGTGGAAATTTAGATGGATCCCAAACATGCCCCCTCTAAGAAATACCATTTATGGCCCCCTCAACTATGGTGAATCTGACCTCAAGCTCGTAAACTTATGGGATGGCAACCATTGGAACTGGGATAAGCTATCCCTCTCGCCGCCCCTTGAAGTCAAGCTAGCAGGCTCCTCTGTCGTCCTCTATATAGAAGACCACTTGTTGGATAACCCTTACTGGTCCGCCAACTCTAATGGAATTTTTTCTACTAGATCAGTCTATAATTCTATCTACGCCTCAGACACAGTCATTTTTCCCTACCCCTGGCTCTGGAGAATACGATCTCTAAACAAGATCAAATTCTTCCTTTGGCTATGTGCGCATGAGCGTCTCCCAACAACCCAATACCTTCATCGTTTAGGGATTATGCCTGAAGCTCTTTGCCCAATTTGTCACTTGGCCCCTGAAACCGTCGAGCATATGCTCCTCCAATGCCCCGTCGTCCAGAAATTTTTGCTCGACATTGTTGAACATCAGTCAAATCCCTCGGCAAAATCATTGGCTTCTAGAACTTAGAGACCTTTCATACACTACTGTTCGCGGCCGTGTTGATTGGGGGGTCCTTTACCCGTTCGCCCTTTGGCACTTATGGCTTAATTGTAATACAAATTACCACAACAAAGGCTCCTCTTTCTTGAATGCGCAAACAGTCATAGATCATGCTAACATCCTTGTGATAATATCGCCTATAAGACAATTCTTATTCGCTGAAACCCCCCCCCCCCCCTTACAAACTACTTTAAGCTTAATATAGATGACACTTTTTCCTCTCAGAATGGTAGGGCCACCTTGTGCGGAATTAGAGGGATTGTTCGAAACTGCATAGGTGATTGGGTAATCGATTTCTTCTCCAAGGTTAACGCGCACAATCACATCTGTGCTGAAATAGATGCCCTTAAAGCATGGCCTTATGCTACTTTGGGATCATAAGATTCATCCCTGCGAGATTGAGACGGACTCCACAGATCTACTAGAATTATTAGATCATATAAATCCTGTTTATAACTCTGCGATTTTAACCTGCAGGTCACTGTTGAGGAAGTTGGGAGTCTGACGATCCGGCATAGCTTCCGACAGGCCAACAAGGTTGCAGACACCTTCTCAAAACATGGAGCCCAACTAGTAGTGTCTAACCTAAAGAACATCCTTGTCACTCCACCAACCTCTTTGCGATACATTGTGGCTGCAAATAAACAAGGATTGTCATCTAGTAAATTAGTATCTATGTTAACTTGTAATAAGCTAGAATCTTTTGGAAATCTTTCTGTACTTTTGGATCCTGACAATAGCCAGGTCCTGAACTCCGTAATGTAAGGGTGCTTTAATTATCTAGATATATATATTATCCTGTTTAACAAAAAAAAAAGAATCTCAAATCTGATTAGAGAAGTATTACTTTTGATATATTTTGTCTTCTTTATATATTTCATTCATAATATTTATTTTTAGATTAATTTCATTCCAATATACATTGATCTCTTTGTATAATAATCAAACATTGAGGCTTGACGTATATCATATTCGTTTTAAGGAATAAAATTCTTCAAATAAATCAAAAATACCATTTAGTGACAAAAAAAAGAAGTCCAGTTGTTATACATTTTTAGCTTTAGTATAGTATAAACTAAAAATACCATGTAGTGAAAGGGAAGTTCGGTTGTTATGCATTTTTAGCTTTAGTATATTATATAATTGTAGAAGTAATATTTAAATTTTGTTATATATTTTTCCTCATTATATAGTATTAGATCTTTGTTTAAAATATATCTGTTGTGATGTCTTTTTTGTTCTTATGAGTACAATTCTCTCACATATAATCAAAATGATAGTCTTACAAATTAACGCATTGAACATTATAATCAACTTTAATATTTTAATGAATAATTAAATTCTTACAAATTAGATGATATGATCACAAAAAATATCTAAAATAAAAATACTTGAAATATATACCAATAAATCCTTTTATTGTTTGCTTGCAAATAATTTTCTTAATTCAATATAGTCCATTTTCTCTGAAGCGTTCAAGAAAATTAATTATCAGAAATAAAAAATATGCACAAGAAAAATAAAAATAAAGCAAACCACCACAAATATATGATACTCACATTTCAACTAATTAAATATCTACAAGAATCATAGTTCGATATAAAATTTAATTGAGCGAAAAAGAAGAAGAAGCAGAATTTCATGCATATGAGTTTTCTTAGTTCATGATATTTAAGTATTGATTATAGGAATTATTGGAGTAGTTATATTTTGTAAAACTTAAATGCTTTTTCATTATTCCATACTCATTAAGATATGTAACATTGCTATTATTTTTGGTAGAAAAAAAGAGTTAAAGTGTTAATGAAGCATAAATATCTTGTATGTTAGCCTTTTCTATAACTTCTCAAATAGATTGAACAAATTATTTTCGTTTTCGTATTACTTTGTGCATTTATGAGTCTTGAAAACTTAAAAAACTTTATAACTTAATTAAAAATTTGAATTCCATTATATATATACCTACTCACCAAATGAATATCAATATTTTACAAAATATTTTTATTTAGTCTGTTTATGTCATTAATTCAGAATATTAGATTGGTGAGTATAAGTAGAAAAACGGATTGAAGTTATTTTTTGTGTTTATATTCCTTTTTTGGATGATACAATGAAATGTAGTTTTTAAGAAACATTTGATATCATATTTTCATTCACTTATTTCTTGAGTAGCAAAGATCATATATCATATATATATATAAAAGAGAACCTTAGGCCCCCCTACGTGGCGCCACCACAAACTAGAATTCCCTTTTAATTTATTTATTTACAAAATTAGCTTTCCCTTTAATGAAAAATTGTGACTTTATGAGAAGTTGTGACTTTAATAAAAAATTGTGACTTTAATGAAAAGTTGTGACTTTAATGAAGAGTTGTGGCTTTTATGAAGAGTTGTGACTTTTATGAAGAGTTGTGCCTTTTATGAAAAGTTGTGACTTTAGTGAAGAATTGCGACTTTTATGAAAAGTTATGACTTCTATGAAAGGTTGTGACCTTTTCGAAGGGTTGCAACTTTTCCAAAGAGTTGTAACCTTTCTGATAAGGCACAATAAACATTTGTTCACACTACCCTTTGTTGTCTATAAATAGAGGGATTTCCTCTCATTTTAACACAACGAAAATTCTGAACCTCCTCCTCTTCTTCTTCAAAATTAAATATTTGTATACTTTGCTCATGTTGAGTGGCTCACTGATACTATTGCTTATGTTACAGATCCTGATATGTATTTTTACAATCATTAATTTATAATTTATGCTTATGTTATTAAGGCTAAATGATAAGATGTAATAACTTTCATTTTCCTTTACATTATTAATGTTTGTTACTACGTAATCTTGTATGTAAGATAATATAGTGTTTTAGTTTTAATATCTGATAGGTTTTAAGTATTATTTTATAAATTCAGTTATATAAAATTCCTCCGCGAAGTGCGGGTAATTTTACTAGTTAATTAAATAAACAGATAACTTAGTAAAGAAATATATAGTCAAAGGTCTGCTAACAAGCAATTTTTATACATATTTTTCATATTTACTTAAAACAAAATATAGATGATGTTTTTATGTAACTTTTGGTTTATAATTTGAAAACTTAAGTTTTGAAAATGATTTTAATGTATGTTATGATTTCTTCTATTCAGATTATACGTTTATACGTTTGAGAGGAATATTGAAAGTAAAATTGATTGTAATAAAAATATACTTTTTGATATTTTAATATTCGAATAGTAGTAAGAAAAATAATAGATCAAGGCGAGGCTTATTTTTTTTTTTTAAAGGAGTTGTTGATGAGTCGGGGATTTTGACTCATTTAGGGCTTAATATTCAAGAAATTAGTGTCCTCAATGCCTATTTTAAGCTCATAACTGATGTTAAGTGTTAATATGCAACAATGAAGGCAAAAGAGCAAGGCGAGGACGCGAGGACATTACGAGGCAAATAGGAGCGAAAAAGCTGAAAAAGTTGAAGGAATGAAAAGTTGGTACTCGCCAAAGCCACTCGACGAGTCGATGAGTGAACCGTCAGCCCACTCAAAGTTCCAGCATGCCAGCCTAAGGACAAGACCGACTTGGCGAGCAAACGAGTGGTTTGGCGACGCACCGAACAAATCGGTGAGGCCGATTTCAATCGCGTAAAGTTACAGAACAATCATATATATATATAAGAGAACCCTAGGCCCTCCTATGTGGCGCCACCACAAATCATGATTCCCTTTTAATTTATTTATTTTTAAAACTAGCCTTCCCCTTTCATGAAAAGTTGTGACTTTTATGTAAAGTTGTGACTTTCATGAAAACTTGTGATTTTTATGAACAGTTGCAACTTCTATGAAAAGTAGTGACTTTTAAAAGAAGTTGTGACTGTTATGAAAAATTGTGACTTTTATGAAAGGTTGTGACCTTTCCGAAGGGTTGCAACTTTTCCAAATAGTTGTGACCTTTTTGATAAGGCACAATAAGCATTTGTTCACACTACCCTTTGTTGTCTATAAATAGAGGGATTTCCTCTCATTTTAAAATAATGAAAATTCTGAACACTTTTTCTTCTTCTTCTGCACAATTAAATATTCGTGTACTTTGCTCATGTCGAGTGGCTCACTGACACCATTGTTTTTGTATCAATACACTGGTGAATCGTTCAATCTTGAGAGAATCTATTCCTTTAAACATTGGGTACTATAGGGGAATAATTTCCATAAGGGGACATTGTGCATTCAATGAGGTTGAATTTTTCCTTTCTGTTTCATTCTATTGTTACAGATCCTGGTATGTTTTTTACGGTCATTAATTTATGCTTATGTTATTAAGGATAAATGATAAAATGTTATAATTTTCATTTTCCTTTACATTATTAATGTTCGTTACTACGTAATCTTACATGTAAGATAATACAGTGTTTTAGTTTTAATGACTGATAAGTTTTAAGTATTGTTTAATAAATTTTGTAATACTAAATTTCCGCGCGGGGCGCGGTTAATTTTACTAGTTTTTCTGAAAAAGACACGTCAAAAAGGTGAGAAGAGGATCACTCGGCGCATCACCAACTGGGTCGGTGAAGCCTGACTTACTTCGCCGAGTGGACTCTGTGCTAAAATTCTGAAAACATATAAATGCAATTTTGAAAAGAAGAAAAGTAGTTCCCACATTGTTCACTTATGGATTTTTGAGTTCTTACATTCTGGAACATTATTTTCACATTTTTGAGCAAGGATTTAGAGATTGTGAGATTTTTAGCTTCAATTTGAACATTTGGAAACTTGTGGATAGTTGCCTAATTTGATGGAAAACTTTATTGGTAACGATTTCTTGTTCTTTACTATGTTTGGCTAAAACCCTCATTCCTGGGGTGATATTATGTAGTTAAATGCATTAATTAGTTAATGAGTGTTGTTAATTACTGATTTTATTGTTGTTTTGAAGTGGGTTCAATTAATAGTTCGTGTTTTAATTGAGTAATTGTAGTTGCAAATGGAATTCTAGCTTAGTACTCTATACTTTCTTGAGAAAGAAGTGTTAGCGTTGAATTGTTAGTTGATGATTTTATCGATTGTGTTATTACGAATTGATTGACGTTTCAAATACATCTCATCCAATTCTAGGTGCAAACGATCGTTAACTAGTATAAAATCCAACGAAGAGTTGGGGTCGAACCCACAGGAAGCGGTACGTGTTTAAATTCAATTATGAAGTTATAATGTGGTCTATTCGATTATAGGAATGAAAATTTTCGTAAACATGCAAACAAGTCTAAAGGGGTGACAACGAATGTCATATGGAGGGTTTGTATTGTCAATTATCAGCTACAACACAATCAAACACGAAGGAAATAGCAATATAGAGAGGAGTTCTCGAGATGTGATCTATTATAGGAAAATTTCACAATATGGGTAATTGAAATTACTAACAAATAGCTAAATATCAGTGGGTAGACTAGACTATAAGTGAGATAGTTTTCTCTCGAACAACTATCACGATTCAAGTGATTTCTTTCGAACATCAACAAGCTTAGCAAATAAGAACAACCCACACCTTAATTCATCCACTCTCCCGAGCTAGATAGGTAGAATCGAGATTAGGATTTACTCTTTCGAGCTAAACCCATATCAACCCAATAACTACAACCATCAATTGAAAGCTTTGATTCTAAAACCTCTTTTTCAAGCAAGCCCAAAATTCTAAGTTCGAATTGCATTTGCAACTACAATTCTTAGATTAAAACACAACTATCAATTAAACGCACTTCAATTAAGCAATTTAAATCAATAATTAAAAATACCCATAAACTAATTCAACCCATAATCACATGAGCACACCCTAAGAATTGGGGTTTTCGCTAAACATCATAAAAACATAAAAACAATTACCAACTCGATTGACCATCAGCTGGGTAAGAGTCTCCAAGCCTTTACAGTGTTCCAAAATGGTTAAATTCAATAACCCAATTCCAAATCCTCAAAATTAAGCTTAGAAATCCTCAAAGTCTACAATAAGAGTTGAAGAACTAAGGGAAAACTCTAATTCTAACACTTGGGATTCAGAACTCTATGGTAACTAAGATAAAAAGAACAGAACTCCTCCAAATTCTTTTAAATTTCAATTTATAGTTGCCCACTTTTTGGCCTGAACAGTCGACAAAATAAGTCGCGCCTTGCTGTTTGGGCGATCCAAGTTGTTGTCACGGAGTGAATCAGTGATTCGCTGACTGCCCATTTCTGTCACCAACTTGGTTTTTCCCTAGGGTTGGCACGCTGGAAATTTGGGCGAGCTAAAGATCCCTTCGGCGGTGCGCCGAGTGGTCTTGGCGATCACCTAGATCGCTTTCTTCACTTCTTCAGCTTTTTAGTTCCTTTTTGTCCGGTAATGTCCTTGCCTTGCTCCTTAGCCTCCATAGCTGCAAATCAATACTTTAACATCAGTTTAGAGCATAAAATAGGCATATGAGGACACTTATACTATCAAAACAAAGCCCTAAATGAGTCAAAATCTCAAACTCATCAACACCCCCAACTTAAACTTTTGCTTGTCCTCAAGTAAAACTCAAGATCTGCAGTTCAATAAGGATGTCTACAAATAGTGTTGCATAAGACTCATCATGAATACACACAACAAGGTTCAAACTACTCATACAATGATCAATTGTGCACTCAAAGTTTCAAATTGTGACTCACCGTCATCAAGTGTACTCAAGCTCACAATGCTTGCGTCAAATGCAAGTTCAAGCTCAACAAAGGTATTCAAATGCCCTCACAACAAAGATGATTCCATATTCATACAAAATTTCTGAACAATTTAAAGTTCCGGAATCACATACAAATTTCACACGCACAAAGCTGAACACATGCATGACTTCACCCATAGGTTTGCCCTTATTTTCCAATCAACATTCGTTTCAGCCCACTCAAGATCACAAAGGTCTTTTCAAGGCTTGTAACAGGGCTGATTGTAAAGGTATGGTCATTTAGGCTTAGTGACTTCTACCTTCATGAAGTATGGCTTGAACATCACTTTTCTTCTTTTCTTTAACATTTCAAACATGTTCATAATCCACCCCATTATTCAACTTCATCTGAACCATCGGATACCCCATTTCTTTTGTAATTTTCACTACTTTATTTCAAAACTTTTTCTTTTTTTCATTTCCTTTCTCTTTTTTTTTTTACCTGCATGGGTTCCATCTTTTTCAAAATAATCGATCAAAGAGGGAATTATTCACACTTCTTGACTTTCCTTCTTTTTCACCACACCCCAACATAGGCTTTTGGCCTAAGGTGGCTATTCAAACAAACCAAAACTTCATGAAGGTTATGGGTGAGGGATAAAGAGGTCAAAGTTGTTCAAGTTTCTTCCAAAAAAAGGAAAGTCTCAATGGGTGCCAAAATAATATTCACACTTCTTACAAGGGTAGCCACAAAGAGGTATATTGTCAAATTGGTCCACTCTTCAAAATTCTTGCCTAAGATCATTTCAATTGCTTGCTTCACTCAATCAATCAGACCAACGGGGAAAATTCTAGGTGTCATCAAATACAATGTTCAAGACGAGTTCACCACACAAGGCATTGATACAATCATCAAACAAGACTCCACACTTTCTAGCTAGCGTGCAATGCTCATCACAAGAGACTTCATTGACAATCGGCTAGTCACAACAAGATGCTCAAACTTCACATATTGCCTATGTAACTTCGTTTACCTCATCGTAGCCGCACATTCATTTTGTTCAATTAAGACCACTATTCAAGTCATCGGTATAGAACACAACCGACACTCAAATTTGTACAAGAATATCCACAATCACACACACGAGGTGGATTTTTTTAAAAATTTGGTTCAAAACCGCTTTTATATCAAAACAATGGGCCACAAGCTAAGAACAACCATAATACCACAACCAAGATATATATATAACCCAATAAGCTCAATATTCACAAAAACACAATTGAAATCAATATTCACAAAACAACCCACAAAAGAGGTAGGTATGGAAATACCTCACCCCACCAATAAAAAAATGCAGTTGTCCTCAAATGCAATGAAAATAAAATAGTCAACAAAACAACAAAGAGGGAGGTAAACATAATCATCCTGTCAGGCTATGCCTGGGTGAAGTCTGTACATCGGTCACTCCATCTATCGGGGCATCAATGCCCGGTGTCTCAGCATCCTTGGCTCCACTGGAGCCCACCATGGAAAAATCCCTCAAAGTGGCCTGTACAACTGTATGCACCATGGCTCCCTCTAGATCTGTGAAATCATCATAGACGGCTACATCAGTCACACCTAGATGCTTCTTATCTGTCTTAGCCTCGAACTTAGCATCATCATCATTAGCTCTAACCTCATCTCGGGTGGCAGCCGGAGGTATCTCAGAACAGGCTGGAATATTTGTGCTCGGGTCATCTGGGATCTCCACCGTCAGAAATAGTGAAGTAAAATCAGTGGACTTGAACTGGTCCATATCTCTCCTCAACCTAGTAATATCGACCTTCAAGGCCGTTATCTCTTCTGTAGCACCTCGGGTCTTCTCACAAGCTGTGACTCTAATCGTAAGGGCATCTAGTGCCAACTCGTGGCTATCAATCTCAGGTCTGAGGGGTGTCAATACAACAACAATGGCTCTCTCAATCATCCCAGGAATTACGGCCTCTAGCCGGGAGGAACACACATTGGTGGATTGGGCCAAATGCCCTATCTGGAACAGCATCACCTGGGTGATTGGAGGTCTAGATGCAAAGGTAGTTGCAGATATAGGGGGAGGAGGTGCAGCAGAAATGGAAGGAGTAGCAGAATGAGTGGAGCTAGAAGTACCTGAAGGCCCAGTGGCCGGAGTAGGCATGACTGCCTCTGCATGTAGCATATCAATATCAATCTCTAGGGATGTGTCCACCGGGTTTGCCCTCCTCCTATCACCCTCGTCCCTCGTGTACTCGACCTCTATATGCCGTATGTTGGTAGAAGATGTGGGTGTAACCTCGATATCTCTCATCTCATCTCGTGGAACTCGGGACCATATACACTGCTCAGTGATCAACACCGGGAATAAAAGGGAAGTCTGTCTCTTCTTGACCCTCATGGCCATCTCCTGCTCACTCAACAGTCCAAAATTCAGTTTCTGGCGAGAAATGATAGATCCTAAACATGCTGCCTTCAGGTGTCGCATGATGGATTCATTTTGGGATGGCATGATAGTGCTGCTGATGAACCCGAACCAATATCTGACAGCCACGTTCAGATCCTTCTTCTCTATATGTGCCCCTGCCGCTATCCACCTCGGGGTGGCATAAGATATAAGAGGTGCCAACCAACCCTTAAGGTCTTCTAATGTGTTCTTCTAGATCAAATCGATGTATTGGTGCATGAAATAATAGGTGCACCCTACAACAACATTAATGTCAGAACTGTCAGCATTTACCTTTTTGCCTCAGACTATCATAGAATCAACTGGCTTGAACATGCTGACCTTCTTCTGACCAACTCACCATAGGCTGAATAGAATTCTCGAACCCAGTTTAGAATGTAGGGTCCCGAGGTTTAGTGAAAATTTCAAACTTGTGGAACTTGATAGTGTTTCACACTTTTGGAAACCTGTCCACCACAACGTCGGTAGATAATCTCTTCTCCTCAAGAATAGTCCTCAGACCCTCAACCTTTAGTCGGTTGAGTGACCGAGGAGGAGGACCCTGTACTGGTGGTGCTGGGACCACTTTCTGATGTGGAGGAGGTACTGGAGCTGAAGCTGAAGGGGCGGGCGTCGGAGGCACTGGGATCCTAGACGGATCATTCGCCGTCTTGGAGCATAGCTCCGCTTTCCTGGCCTATAGCAACTGATTATCCTCAGGCTCTGAGATAGAAGCCTGAGAATTCTGTGAGTCCCCCTCACTGTCGGATGATGTGAGGTGTGTCTCGTATACCTCCTCATTGTTGGAGCTCTCATCCGCAGGTGTAACTACCACAGGCGCCTTGCCCTTGCCTTTCCCCCCTTTGGAGGTAGCTTTGTTGCCTTTGTTCGGGATGAAACTGCATCCTCATTTATAACCACTCCACGTGCCCGCTTTAGGGCCGACATGTCTCTTTCAGACACTTTGGGTCTAGCCATTCCTGCAAAACAACATGAAAAGCGTTAGAAAATTCCAGTATAAGTGCACAAAATGAGTTGCTGAAAGACTCGCCGAATCACTTTAGCGAGCCAAGTTGGGTTCGCCGAAAGGTTTAGAACAAAAATTTCAAAAATTCAAAGCTGGTCGGCAATGTCCAGGGAAATTTGGTGGATCGCCGACACCAATCGGCGAACTAGAAGTAGCTCGCCGAAAGTTACAATATATTTTAAGTAATTAGGAGTGCAGAAGGGCGATCAAGAAGCACTTTCAGCGAGTCGCCGCGAGAACTTGATGAGCTCAGGCGTATCGCCAAAAGTTATAGAACAACAACTCAACAATTAGAGAAATTAAAGGTGATCTAGAGGGACTTAGGTGAACCGCCGAACCATTCAGTGAGCTCGACTCAGCTTGCCAAACGGTCCAACGTGCTAGTTTCTCACCCCATTCTTCAAAATCCAACCCGCATCCCATGAAATAAAATTTAAACATATACACTATGAAATTAAAGTAAGACCCATACTACCCATTCCCTCGGGGTACTTAGACTTCTCCCGATTTGACCATAATTGGCCATTTGACGTCTTTTGCCCTTAAGAATGATGTCAACCGCTCCATCATTGGAAAAACATGACATTTAGCACAATCCGGGGTTATAAAGACTTATCCTCGCTAGACCCAACACAGTATCAACATAACCCAACAAATTAGACTCAATTTTGACAAGCATAGACACGAGAATCTTGATTAAATGCCGATAAAAACTGATTTCAATTAAAACTAGGCAAACAAACAATCACACGATGATTACCAAACAATATTCAACAGTAAGTTACCGACTGCATTCGAGTTCAACCACATATAGAATTTGGGGTTCGGAAAACCAACCTTTATGCCGAAAAAATAGTTAAAATGCTAGGCGGCAAACAATTCCACAATCCTGAGCAAAAATCCCAAACGAAAGGAGAGTAAAAGCAGAAAATATGAACAATATAATATCGGGGTGAGAGTACGAGAGTTGAAAATGAGAGAAGATGAAGGATTTTGGAATTTTAAATCATTTGGCCTTTAAAACTTTTCAGGTCACGCGCAGTCGGCGAAGTAAGTCGAGTCCACCGACCCACTCAGTGATGCGCAAAGTGGTGCTTTAGTCTACTGAGTTTTGCAGAACCTTCAATCATTTTGGTGGTTCCAACGGCGGTCCAAGTCGGGCTCGCCGACCGGACTTTTGGCTCGCCTGAATGCTCTTTTCCCAAAACTTCAATTTTTTAACATATACATTCAACACCCTATATTCAAAAATAAAATTAAATCATCAAAAACTTGGGTTGCCTCCCAAGAAGCGCCTCATTTAACGTCGTGGAACGACGTGGATATAATTTCAAGGATCATTCTTTGGGTTTGCCAAGGTATCACTTGGTAGGCCCCCCTTTGGCCTTGGATTCAAATGAGAAGAAATTTGACCCATTTGCGTTTCCAATTGCTTGATTGACACTGAATAGGAGGTGACCGTCTGATTAAGTGTAGAGTCGTCTTCCTTTATTTCTTTCAAAACCTTGTTTGACCATTCTACCTTATTGAGAATGTGTGAGATCATGTCTTCTGTATGGACATTTTCCGATTCCTTGGGCTTTTGATGCTCATGGGGTGGGATATACCTGTCCTTGTCACCCTCTCTTTCCTTTCAAGTAGCGTTACGATCACGCAAATCTCTGTCACGGTCTCTCCATCCCTCATCTCTATTCCAACCCGGATATTCACCCGATCTTGGATAGTTTTGACGAAAATCTCCTCCTAGGTTCGCAAGAAAGTTCACTTCTTCATTGTACAATGCTTCAAATTGTGCTTCATCGGGGTTTGATCCACCAACACCCACAATATTTACACTCTTCAACCAACTACCCATCACATTTTTCGACAATACATCCAGCTGGGTCATCATTTTGGCCATATTTTGGTCTCTCTTTATCCTTCTTGATCTTCTCTTTCTTCATCCTAAAAGTTAGAGGAGACACTTGGTCTTCACAAGTGTACTATGCTCTATTGATCTTGGTCATGCCATCAAAGATTTGAGACGCTACTTCATAGGGTTGTTGCATTATACCTCCGGGAACAAGTTGATCAACAACTCTTCTGTTCACCGAGTCAAGACTCCTATAGAAGTATTGTAGCAACATGCTGTTTGGATGTCCGTGAGTTGGGAATTGAAGAACCAACTTCTTAAATCTCAGCCATGTCTCGTGGATTGGTTCACCTTCCAAGCGTTTGAAACCTTGGATGCTATCTCTAAGCGTCATCATCTTTGACGTGGGAAATAATCTCACTTGGAATGCTGTGGTAAGTTCATTCCAAGAGGTAATGGAGTCTCTTGGTAACTCAGCTAACCATTTGGTAGTTTCACTCATCAAAGAGAATGGAAACAACATGAGACAGACTGATTCTTGTGATATGTTCTTGAATGAGAACGGACCACAAACATCCACGAAGTTTCGAATATGCTCATGGGGGTCTTCATGGGCCAGCCCTCCGTATAATCCTTTCATTTGGAGGAATTGTAGCATCGTGCTAGTAACATGGAATACAACATTCCCCTCAACATGAGGTAGACATATTGAACCAACACCCCCCTCTTGAATTGGGTCATTTACATCATTTAGATTTCCAATATCGTCTTGGTGGCCCACTTGGCTACCATTACTCCTTTTTACGCTCATCTCTTCTTTTGTTCAAACCAAGCAACACAAACAAAAACCAAAGTAAGTCGATTCAACTATAACACAAAAAGAACACAATTTAAACTTCAATAATAGAATTTCAAACAACACCACTCCCCGGCAGCGACACCATTTTGATTAACGTTTCAAATACACCTTATCCAATTCTAGGTGCAAACAATCGTTAACTAGTATAAAACCCAACGAAGAGTTGGGATCGAACCCATAGGGAGCGGTACGTGTTTAAATTCAATTATGAAGTTATAAAGTGGTCTATTCGATTATAGGAATGGAAATTTTTGTAAACATGCAAACAAGTCTAAAGGGGTGACAACGAATGTTAGATGGGGGGATTTCTATTGTCAATTATCAGCTACAACATAATCAAACACGAAGGAAATAACAATATAGAGAGAAGTTCTCGGGATGTGATCGATTATAGGCAAATTTCACAATATGGGTAATTGAAATTACTAACAAATAACTAAATATCAATAGGTAGGCTAGACTATAAGTGAGATAGTTTTCTCTCGAACAACTATCACAATTCAAGTGATTTCTTTCGAACATCAACAAACTTAGAAAATAAGAACAGCCCACACCTTAATTCATCTACTCTCTCGAGCTATCTAGGTAGAATCAAGATTAGGATTTACTCTTTCGACCTAAACCCATATCAATCCAATAACTACAATCATCAATTGAAAGCTTTGATTCTAAAACCTCTTTTTCACGCAAGCCCAGAATTCTTAGTTCGAATTGCATTTGCAACTACAATTCTTAGATTAAAACGCAACTATCAATTAAACACACTTCAATTAAGCAATTTAAATCAGTAATTAACAATACCCATAAGCTAATTTAGCCCATAATCACATGATCACACCCCAAGAATTGGGGTTTTAGCTAAACATCATAAAAAGGTAAAAACAATTACCAACTGGATTGACCATCAGTTGGTAAGAGTCTCCAAGCCTTTACAATGTTCCAAAATGGTTAAATTCAAAAACCCAGCTCCAAATCCTCAAAATTAAGCTTAAAAATCCTCAAAGTCTACAATAAGAGTTCAAGAACTAAGGGAAAACTCTAATTCTAACACTTGGGATCCAGAACTCTCTGGGAACTAAGATAGAAAGAACAAAACTCCTCAAAATTCCTTTTAAATTTTAGTTTATAGCTGCTCACTTTTTGGCCTGAAAGTCCAGTCGACAGAATAAGTCACGCCTCACCGAGTGGTTCGGCGATCCGCCCTTTGCTCCATTCCATCGCCATTCTGAATTTGTCATCAGCCTCCCAGGTCTTGTAACTTTGGGCGGTCCAACTTGTTGTCGCAGAGTGGATCGGCGATTCGCCGATTTCCCAATTCTGTCGCCAACTTGGTTTTTCCCCAGGGCTGGCCCACTGGAACTTTAGGCGAGCTAAAGAGCCACTCGGCGGTGCGCCGAGTGGTCTTGACGATCACCAATATCACTTTTCTTCAGTTCTTTAGCTTTTTAGTTCCTTTTTATCCGATAATGTCCTTGCCTTGCTCCTTTGCCTCCATAGCTTCAATCAATACTTTAACATCAATTAGAGCATAAAATAGGCATTTGAGGACACTAATACTATCAAAACAAAGACCTAAATGAGTCAAAATCTCGGTCTCATCAAGAATCTCGCTTGAGAAAGTGAATTTGAATGCAATCGTACTAATCTATCTCTAAAAAGTGGATTGATTAAGGTAATGAGTTGTTTAATTGTGTTGTGCCTGTTGAGGTTCGAAAGAACTCACTTGATTCGCAACAGTTGATTGAGAAATGACTATTGCACCCAAAACCTAGCCTACCCACTGAGATTCAACGACGTTGAGTAATTAGTAATCACCCATTACACGAAATTAGCATTCAACTTTATCACACTCCCAAGAAAATTTCTCTATTTGCTTACTTCTAGTGTTAGTAGTCGTAAATTGGTTACCCAAATCCCCCTATTTGACATTAATTGTCAAAACCTTGTGATTTAGTTTATTGTACCGAAATTTCTACATCTACAAATGATTAAAACACTATTTTACTTCTTCATCGAATTCTTTATCCTATCACTCCTTGTGGGATCGACCCCAACTCTTAGTGGGGTTTATACTTGTTAGCAACCGCCTACACTTGAAATCGGATGAAGTGTAGTTGAGCGTTATCAGTTGTGTTTTGTTATATTTTTTCACAAATGAAAGAATATCATTTTATTTGAAATTCTAAACATGGAAGTAGTTGAGAAGTTTTTCAAATTCAGATTTCAACTTAAGTTTAATTTGAAATTTTCATGGTCAAAATTAATTTTCAAATAAAATAAAAATTAATTTAGAATGAAGATGGGTGATATAGTTATATTACTCCGCGTGAAGCGTAGATAAGTTCACTCGTGTTAACTTAAATTGAAAATATAACTTAAGAGGAAGGAAAAAAAGAGAGTACAATTTCACCAAAACCATCTATAATCATGGATATAATTAGGTGAGAATGAGAATAGTGCAACAAAGTGAGCTTTATAATACTAATTAAATTAGGCAACTCTAGAGTCAAGTTTGAAATATTCGAAGCACCTGCTCACATTCTCTAGGAAATCTATATATCTATTTATTATAATAAATCTGGATATGAAAACGGTGACTTGGTGCTCTCTAAGGGCTTAATTCTTATTTATCTTTTTTTTTTGTGTTTTTTTTTGACATTTTTCTCTTATTTCTTTTAATTATTTTATTTATGAAATCATCTCCTTAATTCATACCCCTTCAATTATATAGATTTTAGTCTTACTTAATATTAATGATATTCATAACTCCTAATATTTCATATTCATAACCCTCAAATAATTTAATATACAAATTTATGACACCTTAAAATTACACTTATAAAAATCTATTTTGAGACATATATGATGATTATTTTATTTGTATTTTTCCTTATTCTTCATCTTTTCTCTCCTTTTTTGGTCATTTTTTTGTCTTCTTTGATCTAATTTTGTAGGAGAGATATCTATAATGAAGACTGTTAGACATTTTTGCGTAGTTTGATTTTATGAGGTAAAATTATTTGATGTGACTAATATAGTTATCACTTTTTCTCTGTTGCAATCATATATATGATAATTATTTTATTTACATTTTTTCTTATTCTTCATGTTTTATCTCTTTTGTTGGTTAATCTTTTGTCTTCTTTGATCTGATTTTGCAGGAGAGACATCTATAATAAAGATTGTTATACATTTTTATGTAGTTCAATTTGAATTTTTTTTTTGGAACGATTGGATTTTTTCTCTTTGCTTCTCTTTGTAGTTTATAGAGAATATTCTTTATTATCTTTGTAGTTTTGGAGCATTAGATATGTTATGTTGATAACAAGATCTGTTATCCAATTTGTAGTCTTATATTTTTAGTTCTTTTATTATTGTTCTCAATTTGAGAATTGATGTCCTCCATAAGTTTTTCTGGTTGCAAATCTAAATGCTTTTAATTGGTGGCCTTAAGAATAAATGGCATAAAACAATATTTTCTTCCTTCAAATCAGAATCAGAAAAGAAGAATACATGGCATTATGATTACCTTCTCCCCTTGTTTTGAATTTGTGGAAAAAGATCGAAGAATATATTGATGGTTAAGTTGAGTGTTTGGTGCGTAATTAAATGGGTTTAATAGATTTAAATAAGATATAAGTTACCATTGATGGAGAAGAAAACGTGTAATTAAATGAATTAAGTGAGTAGCTTTTTATTTTTTAATATATAGTTCATGAAGTTTTAAATGATAAAAATTGTAGATATATCTATGGGAAAAATATAATCATTATATTTGCAATTAGGAAAGAAATATTTAACGTTCGTAAGTAGTACTAATTTTTAGTCATTCAATTAGATAGGAAAACATTCACAATTTACTAATTTAATCTATATTAATGCTTATAAGGAGAAAAGTAAATAATTTTATAATGGTATTGTAATAATTCAATATTTATTAAATATAAATTTATAAAATGATTCGGATTATATTAAATTCATGACTATATTAGTCCAAATAAATATTATGGATTAATATAATTGAGTTAATTATTTAAATCTAATAAATATGTATTTAATTAAAGCCATGTAACACCTCGGATTCAGAGAAGGAAAATATATTCATTTAGCAGCCCATTCGACAAAGTAACTCAATAACGCCGAATGACTCGGTGATCCGCCGAGTAGAACTCCTCGCCTTTTTTACTTGATTTCAACATCCAACTATTCTTGAACATTAGGCGAGCTAGATTGGGCTCGCCGTTCCATTCGGTGAATCGCCAAAATGCGTGCCCAATTGCCGAGTTGGCCTTGTCCATGAGCCGACTTACTGGAACTTTCGGCGAGCTAAAGGCTCACTCGGCGAGTCGCGAGTGACCTTTGGCGAGCTCCAGCGTTGCCTATATTCACTTTTTGAGCCAGGGGCTTTTGGATCTTTTCCTAATTAGTCTAGCCTTAAACTATATCATTTTACCCTACACCTAAAGACCTATATAACTATTTTACCCCCAAATTTCCCCAATTGAAGTCATTCTCTTCAGATTTACCAAATAGAAGTTGAGTCTTTCTCTCCCAAGGATATTTCTCTCTCTAGAAGTTGGAAAAGAAGATTCTAACTAGGGTTCAAGGTCAAGTCTCCATTCTTCAATTGCTTTTGGGTTTCGATAGCAAGGTATGATAGCTTTTCATCCATGAAATCCTTGCGTCCATGGAGCCCCAAGTTTCCCCAATTTTTAAAAGGTAGAAATTCCCCAATTTGAGTTAGGATTTTCTTCCAAGTTAAGGGTTCTTACGAATGTTGATTTAATTGTTTGAATTATGATTGATTATGCATGAACTGGGAGGATTCTATGCTTTTATGATGAAATTCCATGTACCCATGCTTAACTCATGTTCTAAGAAGGAATTGATAAATAATGGGTTTTACTCTATGAAAGGAAAATTTATGGATTTATGTATGTTCTTGTAGGATAAATAAGATACAATAACAATTGCTTTGAGATTGAAATGTAACACTCCAATTTTTTTTGAGCTAAGACTCGAACCATCCTTCGTTGTGAGTATGATTTTACCGAGAAATTTAAAATTTATTAATTGTTAAGGTCACTAGATGTAGCACCTTGAGTTCCAAAAAGAACTAAATTGGAAATAGCAAAATCTGAAAGTTTGCAAGTTATGCTTAAGTTATGAGTTTGGGTCAACTTCAAACGACCATAACTCTCAGACAAGATGAGTTAGGTGTGCCATAAGATGAACAATGAAAGGTCTTTGAATTATTTTTCCAGCACACCGAGTTTGCTAGGTTTCGATATCGGATGAATGAGATATGCCCTTTTGAAGTCAGGGTGTCCAAATAAGGAAAGTTACCCAAAAATAGTAAGGGATATTTTGGTCTTTCCTCACCCAATCAGATTTAATTCATTTTTAGTAAGGTTTTAAGATTTTAATCTTATTAGGTTCAGTTTTATAATCCTAATATACACCTAGGGTTTTAATGGAGAGTTCAAGAAGAGAAAATAGGAGAAAAGAGGAAAGGATCAAAGCGTTCGTCGAGGTTCTTGAGTTTTGTTGCAGATTTTCGCCATGGGTTTGATCCCTAAGAGGTATGTAAGCTTTCATAGTGTTGGGTTCGTTCATCCACACGCCAATCATGAGTTTCTTTTGCGAATCTATCCATTAAGACTTGAGCAATTTAATTTCTTGATGAGTTCTTGATAAGTGTTCTTGAAGTTTCCTTATCGATTAAGTTTTGATATAAGATTCTACTTGGGTCAACTTCAAACGACCATATCTATTAGAATATAAACAGTTACGTGAGTCATAACCTATCCAATTAAAGTTATTTGAATCTACTTTCCAACGCCACTAATTTCGCGTCAATCCAATTTCTGAGTAAAAAGTTATGACTATTTTAGTAACCTATGCTATGGATGATAAGAAATATAAGAAAAACATACTAGTAGAAAAATAAGAAAATTAAGAAGAAAATTAAATAAATTATATCCGGAATATAAAGAACTAAATATCACAAAAACTGATAACGACAAATTAAATCAATTAATAGATAATATATCTAAAATATAATATAAACATATTCAATATTTAAAGATACAATGAATAACGAGAATAACGAATATGGACAAAAACTTACTAAAATAATTATAGCAAAAAGACAAGAATTGAGACAGGCTAAATAGACTTAACAATAATATATTTGCAGGAGTTTGTCACAAATCTATAGTAGCACAAAGAAAAACTATTTTCTATCTACAAATACAGATAGAAAGTTTAGAATATAAACTTCAACACAATTTATAAATGAATAAGGAAGAATATGCCATAGACGAAAAAATGTATGGAAACTATGACGGATTAAAAATAAAGATAATATTTTCTAATCTAGGAAGGAGATATAAGAAAATAGGTGACAACCTAAGTTTAATGTTAGAAAAAGAAACAGTAAAATTAGAGGATAGCTTAACTGCTATGGTAAGAATAACAAAAGAAAATGAAGAAATAGATAGGCAAAAAGAAATTGAAAAAATAAAACAACAAGCAAAAAAGGAAGTACAACAATTAGAAGAAGTAAAAAATACTAAAATAATAGAACTAGAAAAAGAGCTGGCAATATTAAAAGAAATGTATGAAATTAAACAAAAAGAAAAAGAACAAAAAA
>JAJOOS010011115.1:0-71447 GCA_029582725.1 Solanum chiquidenum | reverse complement strand
TTCAACTATGAAATACATATAGCTTTAAAGACATTTGATGTCGTCACTGATTGAACAAAATAATTAGTGATGATTTAATTTTGTCACTAATAATAATATTTTTAGTGACAAAACATACTATTAACTACAAAAAAGTTACATTTTTTCTGACAAATAAATTCTTCACAAATGTTTATGCATTGGGGGACAATTTTTCTTTTTGTAGTTAATATAATATTTTAGTGACGAAGCACTAAATAGTCTTTGTATACTTTTAGTGACGCACGTTTAGTGACGACTGATTGACGAAATTTTTTTTGTCACACAAGAGTTTTAGTGACGAAATATGATTAATAGATGACAAAATTATTCGTCCCTGATAATCAAATTTGTTGTAGTGTATCTTAAAGTTAAGAATTACTTAATCGCATCCTCAAACTAATACATAAAGAAAGAATCAAGAAAACTTGTAATTCCAACTATATGCTACAGTGGTTATAAGTCAAAACTCATAATACAGGTGAATGTTTATTTAAGTTTGAGAATTAAATTTAAATTCATATATATATATATATCAGTCATGCAGCTGTGCATAGTATGATAAGATTAATATAAAATCCTATCATACTCTATTTATCAGTCATGCAGCTGCGCACAATGGTTTTGGCTCTATGCAGGGTCATGGGTATCTTATCTCTTAGCTAAGAACCTAATAAATGATGCTACAGCAGCCGAGAAAATGACTCTCTTTATTTCTGGAACATGAATCTGTTGACAATCCCCTATGAACTTGAGTGGTTTATGTCATCTATTATGTAACTGTACTTTTACTTTGAAGATTGTTCTTTGAATCTATAGTGTCTTTTTTTTCCTGTAGCAAATGATACAACTAGTAACACAGGTGATTGGGTTCTTTAGAACATAATAAAAAAAAAATTGGTTTCCCACTCCATGTTCGGTATCCGTTTTGGGGCACCGATTAATTCGGACAACTGTTGTGTAAGACTCATTAAACGAAGATGCGCTCTGTACCTGAATTTTTTCCATTTTTAGGTCTCAAAGTGAAGCTTCTTGTTAAAGGTTGAGGAATTATATCCATCCTACCAAAATCCCGAGTGACAAACAAGATAACCGTATTGAACCTAATCTTCCTGATGATATGAAGTTGTACATTTAAGACAGCGCCGACATGTTAAAAAATCTAGAGTTACTACATTGAGTTTTGAAACATTTCTTCTATTTATCATCAGGTGTCCAGTTGGAGAGATTTCATGAAGGGAACAAAGAGGGTAAAACTGTTATTACCTTATATTGTAGGTTAAGAAAGGAGAAATTTGGCCTCTAAAGTTGAAAAAAGAAGATCCCAATAAATCTTACGTCCAACGACTTATGAAACGAGGTTAAAAACATATACTCAATTAGTTCTGTTTCAGTGATATTTAAAACTTGAACGGTCTATGGTGGAGTGTAAGATTCACGCTTATATCAATTTGTATCAGTAGCACACTTAATTATTCTACAGGAAAATATATTTAGCACCCTATTTTAGATGTAAATTATGTTAGAAAAGTACATATATGGGGAGACCTTAATTATTGCATTTGGCATAGATTTTTGTCTATGAACTGAATCCTGATATGGCTATTCATGATATGTTATATGCATATACGACAGGTGAAATAGGAGTCACCATTGTGGAGTTTTATCTATGGAACTTCATTGTCCATTATAGTGGCGCTATTTTTCAATTACAGGAGTTAAAAAAGAGGAATAACAAATAGAGTAACTTGAATACAACAATGAAAAACGACATCAATAAAACATATAGAAGAAACATAACAACTCGATTGGAAGAGGAACAAACCTGGAATTTTGTTTCGAGCAAAACTGCGATGGAATTCTGTTTTAAGCAGAGCAGCAACGACACAAGTAAAAAGACGCGATCAGGAGATGAACATCAAGATTAAGCAGAAAGAACAAAAAGAGCAGCTTGAATACAACAATGAAAAAATGACATTAGTAAGAGAATTGTCTTGGTGAGAATGGTTCTGTATCTCAGGAAAAACTGATTGCAAGCAAGGTAGGACTGTTGTTACTGTTGATTAGCTACCAAATTACTTGCAGCCTTATTTTCTAGGCTATTAGTCCCCTTTTTATGAAGGGTTACCTGTAGTTATTGTTTAGATTACTTGATAAAATATTAATACTCTCAATATGGCCTATATACAGCCTGAATGCAATTAGACTGGCCAGCTTTTGGGAGATATCCAAGAAATGGAATGCACAGCAAAATGCAATGCAGTTGAATCAAACCAGGTTATATGTGTCTTAGTATATATGTTGCGTTTTCACATGCATATACAGTTGAATCCCACATAATTAATTAACTGAACAGATGATTGACGACTATAATATTTACATGCTCCATTTAGTTTTGCAGGTTGGGTGTACAGATCAAATTCTAATAGTTCAGTCTGAGACTAAAACAAGTGCAGCTATATTGGTGATTAGTAAACTAGTCATTCCAAATACTTATTTTTTTCTGGCGTTATTCCAGAGCAGGTGGACATGTGAATTATGTGATGTGACTCGATCATAAGAGGAACAAACCTCAAATTTAGTTTCGAGCAAAGCTAGGGTGGAATTTTGTTTTGAGCAGAGGAGCAACGATACAAGCAAAAAGACACGATTGGGGTAGAGGAACGCCAATATAAGATTAAGCAGGAAGAACAAAAAGAGTAGCTTGAATACAACAATGAAAAAACGACATTAATAATACATATAGAAGAAACACAACAACTCGATCGGAAGAGGAACCAACCAAGAATTTTATTTCGAGCAACGCTGGGTGGAATCCTATTTTGAGCAGACCAGCAACAATACAAGCAAAGAGATACGATTAGGGTAGAGAAACGTCAAGATTAAGCGAAAAATGTGAAGAGGGCAAAGTGATGACCTTGATCAGTTGCAATGGCGATATTAGAGCTCAAACTAGGGCATTAGGCGAGGGGCTGCTGTATTTTGAAAAAAAACAGAACGATAGACTTTTCGTTTACGTACCCAGCTTCAGTATACTTTAGCGCTTAAAATTTTGTTAAAAATGAAACTCTTATTTCTTTTAATATTTTAATATAAACAATGGCGGAACTTTTCTCCCACTCTAGGCCCTCAATATAATTTAGGAGCAGTGAATTAATTTTTTAAGGACTAGATTTAATACCTTCTCAATAAAATGTACAAATAAGGACCGAAATATAATCTCGTCTTAATATACATACTTTTAGAGACATAATAATTCACTGGTCCGTAAATGTTGGTCTCAAATAAGGCTTTTTCTTGTAGTGCTAACTCCACCAATGTTGCCTTCTTCCTTTCTACTTGATCCTTAAGGTACTCGGCTTCGATCCTCCGGAGATCAGTAGAAGCTGTGGGCATCATTTCCACATCCTTCTTGGCATCCCGAGGTACCCGAGCTTGTTTTCACAATGTTGTGATCAATACTGTGAATGGAAGTGAGGTCTGGTTCTGCCTTGAATGCATGAGTATCTTTGGATCGATGATTTCTCCCAAGTTTATTCGAGTTTCCTCTATGATGCAACCCAGGCAAGCTGCCTTGGTAAGACAAAGAATCGACTCATTCTGGGATGGCATGATTGTGCTGCTGATAATATCGAACCAGAACCTTGCTGCTATGGTTAGTTCTTTCTTTTCAATTGGAACTCCTTCCGCCAACAACTTCGGAGTCTCGTCTGAAATTAGTGGGGCTAACCACTTTTTCATCTCATACAGTTTCTTTGTTCTGATCAAGTACTGGCAGTGATCCCCAATATTCGTGGACATGCCCAAGACCATGTTAATCGCCTCACTATCACACTTCACCCTCCTGCCTCTAACAACCACATAGTCTACTTCTTTGAAGGCTGCTACTAGCTGCTTTTTCTGGGGTATTAGTGCATTGTATGTACTGTAGAATTCTCTTACCCATTTTGGAATATAAGGGCCGCGGGGCTTGGTGAAAATTTGGAACTTATGGTATCTCAGGCATTCCATTATCTTTGGGTGTCTGTCTATAACCCTGTCTACGGACAACCACTTTTCCTCCAGAATTGTTCTTAGTCCCTCAGCTTTTACTCGGTTCGTTGACTTAGGCGGACGACCCTGCACTGGAGGAACTAACACCATTGCCTGCTCGGGAACAGGAGATGTAGGAGTGGTTGGCTGGGTATTTCTGATCTTGGATGGGTCATTCAACTTCTTAGTTCGCTGCTCAGCCTTCTGTGCTATGAACAGATCATCCTCATCAGAACCCACATCTTCGCTTTCAAATTGGTTGGAGTCATTTCAATAATAGCCATCACTGTCAGTTCTTGCATTTGATAGTTCAAGGGTCTTATCCTTGCCCTTGCCTTTCCCACTAGTTGTGGAAAGTCTAGCAACCTTGCTTCTAGATGCAGTTGCATCCTCATTGATTTTAATCCCTTTTTTTTTACCTTGGGATGACCTGCTTTCTCTTGCAACTTTAGTTCTAGCCATTTCTATAAAGAATTTGGGAAGGAGTTAAGACAACTAAATCAAATTCCTAGGGACACAATTGCAGATAATCTCGCCGAATAGATCGGTGAATCACAGAGTTCCTTTGGCGAGCAGGGTTTTATCAGCCGAAAGATACAGTGCAATAAGGATTCGGGGGTGCAGACAAAGTGCAATCGAGGAGACTTTCAGAGAGTCGCTGAATGCTTTTGGCGATCGGAGACTTCTCACCGAAAGTTACAGAATCCATATCTCAAGTAGCATGAAATTAAAGGCGGGATGGAGTCATTAGGTGAACTGCTGAGTGGGTTTATGATCTAGACCCATCTCGCTAATCGGCTCATCGTGCCCACTCCCCATCTATCTACTCGACTTCAACCCGCAACCCCCGAAAACAAAATCAAAACATGCACTAGATCACTTAAGCTTACAGTTTTCCCTACCTTTGTTCAACTTAAAACAGTATGCAGGAGCACCTCATAAAATTTCATTCATGCTAAATCATCAGAATGGGATTCCAAAATTCAAAGCAGACGGGTTGGATTCGCGAATCAAAAGAGGTACTTGAATAGTCTAAATTTATCAAAAAGGCAAAATACACGACATAGGATAAAATTACTTGCAATGAGAGTATAAATATCACAATTAAATGCAGGGTTTGGAGAACCAACCTTTTAGGCAGATTAAGTCAAGATTGTAATGCTAGGCAGTAGATTAGTGCAGATCCAAGCACTATTAAATCAGCTAAAATACTCACGAGATACAAAATAAAAAAACTAAGTAGGTACGATTTTGCCAAAATTGAGAGTGAGAGAATATGAAAAAGGTTGAAAGTCATCACCCGTGCCTTAACAAAAACCATCCAGATCTCACCCATTCAGCGACTTTAGTTGATATCAATCTGCTACTCGGTGATTCGTCGAATGTTTATCTACCTCACCTAGTTTTATAGGACCTTCATTCAAAGCGAGGGTGCAAGACGGCAGTCTTTGTCGGGGTCGCCGATCTAGTTGGTGATTCGCCAATTGGGTTTGTGTAATTCATCCTGTATTTTTCACAGACTTTTCATGCCCAATCCTACAAAATCAAAACACCTTTATTTCAAAAACACCTTTATTTCAAAAATACCAAATTACAAGCATTTAAGGGTTTTGGGTTGCCTCCCAAACAACGCCTTAGTTAATGTCGTGGCACGACGCTAGTTAACACTTATGCTCCAATGGTGAAGTTTGCCTCAACTTTATCAGGCAATCTTTCTTTAAAATCCGAATAGAGTTCAGTCAGCACTTGATCCATTTTAGAACCTAGTAGTTGAATGAGCGTAGAATGAGAGGTCTTCATCTGGTTCAACAACAATACATAATTTCCCTGAGCTCCTCCAGTACCCTATGTTGCTCACTGGATTTCTGGAGTAGAAGTGTGTGCATTTCTTTGTTCTGTCCATCCTCCTTGTTCTTAATTCTTCTTCTTTCATGAAGAGGAATGTAGCGCTCTTTCTTGTTGCACTGGACTTCAAGATCCTCAATTCTCTTTGTCAGCTCATCTAACTGAGTCCGCAGGATTACTAAGTTGAAATCACTCCTTTTTATTTCCTGATCTGGCTTAGTTAAGTTGTCTAGCGATTTGGATGCTTCTACATAGGGTTGTCATATTAGACCACCCGAGGTAATTTGATCAGCCATCATTTTGTTTCCTAGACTAAGACTTCCGTAGAAAGATTCCAAAATGACTCTTGCGGGAATTCCATGAGTAATGCATTTACCTACAAGTGATTTGAACCTTAGTCATGCCTCATGAAGTTGTTCGCCTTCCGATTGCCTAAAAATTAGGATCATATCTCGGAACATCATCCCTTATAATGACGGTAGCTCCATTAGCTTGCAAGTACTGCTCGATATGTTCAACTCCCCTACTTCAAAACTCTAATAATCAAAGCAAAACTAAAAATTAAGTTAGTAGATTACAACTAAGAAGAACAAAATTTTTACTAAACTAAAAATTCTCAAGTAACACCACCCCCCGGCAGCAGCGCCATTTTGATGTTTTGCGTAATTAACGACACAACTTCCGATGCAGGTGTCTACGATCGTGCAATAGTATAATAACCCAACCAAGGGTTAGGGTCGAGTCCCAAGGGAGTGGCTTTGATAATTAATAGAAAAACAAAATTTATTCTAACTAGTCGTAGCTAAAGACATTAACGATTAAAAACATTGTAAATTAAAGGGGGGACACAAGAGTGTCAATTAACAATGGGGTTTTTTGTCACTAGTAAGTAAAACCAACAAAATAAACAAAGATTTCTAAATAATGAGAGAGGATTCTTGGGATGTGACCGGAATACGGGTTAATCTACATTATTGGGTACATGCTTTCGATAGAAAATTTATAAAGTAATAGTGACTAGGTTAAGCTTTACGTGGGAATAAATTCTCTCTCGAGCAACTTACCCCATTTCAAATGGGTTCCTCTCAGACACCCACTTGTCGCATGAAGACCAGCCTACGCCTTACCCCACTCACTATCTCGAACTGAGTGTTAGGATATGGGAATAGGGTTCACTCTCTCAAGCTGAACCTCATGTCGACTCACTCCTTAGGTTATCAATCTAGTATTCTTGGTTTCGCGGCTTCTCTCTAGAGTAAGTCGAAAACACATAAATAAACTTGTATTTTCAACTACAAATTTGTTAAATTCATCCACAACTACTAGATGAAATCACCATTAAAATACATTTAATATATCAGCAAGCAAGACCCAACAACATTCTTAACCCATATTCGCTAAATCACACCCCAAGAATTGGGGGTTTTGGCCACACATCAAGAGATAGAAATTTATACCTAAATGAGCTTGCATTCAAATGGGTATGAAGATTTAAATCTTGTTACATGCCAAGGACGAAGAATCCAAGAGACCCAAGTCCAAATCCTTGGAGATGAAACCCTCTTCTTCTTCAAGTTTTCAAAACCCTCTCAAACTCAGAGAAAAAGTAAAAATTACTAAAAATTATATTAATTTGTTCCACACTAAAAATCTGATGCTAAAATCTAATACTCTCAGTGAGTATTTATAGTTTTCAAGAATCTGTGATGGAGCATATCATTCAGCGACATTAGTCGGAATTGCGGATCAACTCGGTGATTCTCCCTTTGTTATAGTTCACCGTCGTCTTGCACCATCCTTCAACATCGTCATGCTCTGGGTCATTGGATGACATGGTACTGCCTCGCAAAATATCTCGACGATGCGGCGACTGCTCCCTTTTTCCGCAGACTTGATCCTTTCCTTCAGGGCTCAGCACACTGGAACAAAAAGCAAAGTAAAACCCTTTGGCGACTCGCCAAGTGGACTCGCGATCCTTAGGTCTTCATTTCTTCGTTCTTTTCAGCCTTTTCGTTCCTTTTTGCGATGTAGTGTCCATGCTTTCCTTTAAACTTCAAATACCTAAAACTTAAGTTTTTCATCAGATATTGAGATAAAATAAGCATTTGAGGAAACAATTTCTATTAAAAAATAGGCCTAAATGAGTCCAATTTGTGGACTCATCAGAGTGCCCCGTGATTATATGAGAGATATTGAGGTTACCCCTTCTTCCTCTATTGACATCCGGCGTATTGAGGCCGAGTACACACGAGAGGAGGCCAAAAGGAGGAGAGCAGCACTGGTAGATACTTCTCCAGAGGTGGATATCAATTTTATACTTGCAGAGGCATCTTTGCCTACTCCGGCCTATAGGCCTTCAAGTAGATCTGCTCCAAGTTCTTTTTCACCGGCTCCCGGTGCTTCTACCTCTGCACAGCCTGCTAGGATCACTCAGGCTATGATCCTGAATATTGGGCACCTGGCCCATTCAGCTGATGTGAGAGATACCAGATTGGAAGTTGATGTGCCATGGATGATTGAGGTTGCCATTTTATCAGCATTGACCCCCCTCCGGACTTCTATTGACACTCTCACTACAAGAGGCTTGTGAGAAAAGATAGGGGAGACCTCCAAGGTTACAAATTTTAAAGCTGAAGTTGCAGATTTGAGGAAGGACGTGGACTATCTAAAATCTATTGACTTCACTTCACTACTGGAGGCCACTAATGATATTGATGCCCCCAGAGAGTTCTGATATTCCTCCGGCTACCACCGGAGATGTACATTGGGATGTTATGGTAGCTGAAGAGTTAGAGGAAGAGACCAACGATGAGCCGATAGAGATAAGGGAGGAGAGAATATATGGAGATTTTCCAAATCTTGAGGAGACGATTGTGCAGTTGTTGATCCAGACATCCCTGACAGAAACGTCCATGGTAGCTCTTATATGACCCACTACTTCTGAGGTGACTCCGTGAGCTAAGGTCCAAGTCCAGAGTGATGCACCGAGCACTAATGCCCCGACAGATGGAGTGACTGAGTAGACATGATCCTTTTTTACCTCCCTCTCTTTCATTTTTTTATTGACTGTTGGATATTTTATTGCATGCATTTGAGGACACATAGCTTTTATTTGTGGTGGGGTGAGGCCCACCTCTTTTTATTATTGCTTTGTTTATACATTGGGTTTTTGAGCTATATTGTGTTTTGGCACTATTTTTGTGGATGATTGAGCTTGTGGCTCCTTGTGTTAATTGTAAATGATTTTTGGACCCTTACAAAAAAATTTGTGCCACCTCTTCTTTGTGTTTGAATGTGGTTGTTCTCTTGCAAATTTGAGTATCGGTCTTGATCAATACCGATGACTTGAATAGTGCTCAAAATCTAATAAAATGAATATATGTGCGGCTACGATGAGGCCAAATGAAGTTGCATAGGCAATATGTGAACTTTTTGCATCTTATTGTAACTAGCCATTTATCGAATTAAGTCTCTTGTGATGAACATTGCACACTAGCAAAAGTGTGGAGTCTTGTTTGACATTGTTGTCAATGCCTTTTGTGTGATGAGCTTACCGTGAACCATGTGTGATGACAACTAGAATTTACCCCGTTGTCCGATTGACTAAGTGATGCAACCTCTTGAAGTGATCTTAGGTAACTTTGAAGAGTGTGAAACAATTTTACATTATACCTCTTTTGTGGCCTACCTTGTGAGTGTGTGAACCTCGCTTGAACACCTTTTGAGTTTTAGCCTTTCCTTGGAAGAAACTTGATGATATTTTGACATTTCTTTATCCCTTCACCCTTAATCCTTATGAGATGTGGTTTGTGTGAATAGCAAACTTAGGCCAAAAGCCTAAGTTGGGAGTGTGGTGAAAAGAGAAGGTAAATCAAGAAGTGCAAAGAAGTCCCCCTTACCCATGGTTTTGAAAAATATGGAAGCCCTCCATACAAAAAAATAAAAAGAGAAAAAAATAAAAATGATATAGAAAAAGAATGAAAAAGAATGAAAAAGATTTTGAAAGTGCAAAGAAAATGGGGTGTCCGGTATTCCATGGAAAATGAATAATGGGGTGACCTATGAGCATAAATGAGAGTGATGAATGATGAAGGAAAGGAAGTGTGTTCATACCACATTCCATGAGGATAGAAGTCACTGAGCCTAAATGACCATACCTTTACACTTATCCGCATTACAAGGCATGAAAAGACTTTTTTGATCATGAGTGAGCTGAAACAATGGTTAGTTGGAAAATAAGGGCAAACCTATGGGTGAAATCATACATTGTGTTCATCTTTTTTAGTGTGAGTGTTGCCTTGATTCCGGAACTATATATTGTTGAACCACTGTGTGTGAATATGGAATCATTCTTTTTGTGAGAGCATTTGAGTACTTTTGTTGAACTTGAACCTGCATTTGAAGCAAGTATTGTGATCTTGAGAATCTTTGGTAATAGTGAATCAAAACATGAATCTTTGAGTGCACAATTGATCATTGCATAAGTTAGTTGAGTCTTTTTGTGTGCATTCATGATTGAGTCTTGTATAACACTATTTGAGACATCCTTTTTGAACTACTGAACTTGAGTTTTACTTGAGGACAAGTAAAATATTAAGTTGGGGGTGTTGACGAGTCCACAATTTGGACTCATTTAGGACTTTATTTTAATAGATTAGGTCTCCTCAAATGCTTATTTTGTGCCAATAACTTATGTAAATCCTTGATTTTTAGGTATTTTGATTGAGGAACAAAGCATGGATACTAATGAGCAAAAAGGAACAAGGCAGCTGAAAGAACGAAGAAAAGAAGGCCTGATGATCGCCTAACCCATTGGGCCAGTTGCCGAATGGCCATGATCTAGACGAAAGATCCAGTGTGCCAAGCCCTGAAGGAGAAAATCAATTTGGTGATAGAAAAGAGCAGTCGGCGTGTCATCGAACGGTTCCACGATTGAGTGTTAGATCGCCCAAAGTTACAGAACTTGAGGATGTTGAAGGCCAAAGTAAAAAGACGATGGAATTGAACAAAGGGCGAATCGCTGAGTGAATCAGCGATCCCGACTTACTGCACCGAATTGACCTACACAAAATATTTCTGGTGACTATAAATACATTTTTAAATATTTAGTTTACTATCATAGTTTTAATCTATGAATCAGTTTTTAATAATTTTAGAGAGTTTTGAACGAAGAGTATTGAGACAATATTTTCCTTAGCTTTGAAAATTTGAAGATTTCCATTTTTGAGAAATTAGAAGTGGGTCTTTGAGATTCTTCAATTTAGACCTTTGTAAAGACGAAATTAATCTTACCCAGTTGATGGAAACACAATTTGGTAACGATTTCTATCTTTTTATGATGTCTAGCTAAAACTCCAATTCTCTGGGTGTGATTATGTGATTATTAGTTTATTTAGCTACTGGGTATGGCTAGTTGTTGGTGTAAATGATGTTTAGAAGTGATTTCATTCAGTAATTGTGATTGAAATTATAGGGTTGTGTTGTTTGGGTAATCAAGATACAACTTCCAATTCAAGTGTCTACGATCATACAATAGTAATGTAACCCAACCGAATGGGTTGGGCTCGAGTCCCAAGGGACCAGTTTCTGAGAATTAAGAGTTAAGCGAGAATATGCTAGAGTTACCCATAACTAAAAACATTACCGGGTAGAAACATAATAAATTAAGGGGTTGACACGAATGTCAATTATCAATGGGGGGTTTGTAGTCGATTAACAAGTAAAACAGCGAAAACAAAAAGATGTGAATATAGGGAGACATGATTCTTGGGAAGTGATAGGAATATGGGATAAACTACACAATCGGGTAAATGTTATTGATAATCAATTGCTGAGCCTTTGTAACTAGGCTAGACTTTAGTGGGAGTAAATTCTCTCTCTAGCAACTTAGCCCAAATCAATTTGGTTTCTCTCGAACATCGAGTTGCCACTTTTTTTGGCTCGGTCCGTTCTTGGACATGCGCACCTTGACTTAGGCCAAAAGCCTAAGTTGAGGGCGGCTAATGTAAAAGTTACCTCAATCTAGGCCCTGGTCTGACATCAGATATTGTGCACCTCAACTAATGGAAAACCCATAAGTTGAGGGTGGCAATGAAAGAGGAAATCGAAAGAAAAATGGGTATGAAAAGAGTTTGGTGTTGAAAAGGAAAGATAAAAGAGGATGTAACTTTGTGCCAAAGGAGTAAAAGATGATGAATAAAAGTGTTGAAAAAAAAGAAAAAAAGAAAAGTGAAAAGTAAAGAGCTATAAATTCAAAAGTCACATCTATGGTGAAAAGAGTCGAGGGAAACAAGGTAAAAGGGTAGGATGTCAAAAATAGGGTAAAAAGAGGTAAAACAAAAAAACCAAATGTACCACACCTGACCCTGAGCCTACATTACAAGCCAAGAAAGTCCTATAGTGATCCTAGCAACTAGTTTGGAGAGTCTAAGTAGTGAAAATAAGGGCAAGCCTATGGCATTGACCACTAACTGTACTTGTAGTTACTTCTGAGCGTTAGTGTTGAATGAATCCTTGTACTCAAAATCATATTCATTGTGTGAAAAAGGGATTTCGTTTGAAGTATGGGCACAAGTTGCATTGTCGGAAAGTTGGTACCTTGGTGATAGTGAAACAATGTATGTTGTGAGTCGATTGGTCGATCTTTGTCATAACTTGATCTGCATGAGTTAGCTTGTTGAATCTAAGAGAGAAGATTTACACTCGAAAAAGGAGTCGGAATAGAAAGCAATGTGATTGCTTGTGCTTGAATATTTACTTCTATACAAGTGTCGTTTAGAGTCTTAGTGCATCGCTTGACGACAAACAACAAATTTAAGTTGAGGGTGTTGATATACCGTGAGTGTACGGTATTTTTAATACATTTCACTTAAGAGTTGTGTGTGTCTAGGGCCATTTTGTATTGATATTAATGTTTTTTTATCATGTTTGCAGGAAATAAGTTTGGACGTGGAAGTTGAGAGACACAGCTGAATAATGTGCAGAAAAGGGCATCTATGAATCTGACATACGGACCGTAGGTCCAGTCACAGTCCATAGATAGTAAGTGTAGATCAACAGGCATGGCTTGACGGAAATTCAGAGAATTCTTGACCAAGTGTGGAACCACGATTTAGAACGACGGACCATAGGTAGACTTACGGGCCGTCCTACAGTTCCATCAAACGATTCAGAGAAGGGGGTTCTAGTACCTGATTTCAAAAGTCTAATTATGGAGCTACGGAGGAGGATACACGGACCGTGCATCAAACCACGGTTTGTCCTACTGAGCTGTCTAATGCCATTGAAAGTTGATGATTTAGATGTTTGAAAATATCCTAAGTCCCAGACCACGGAAGGAACCTATACACCGTAGGTCAGTCCACGTTCCATAGGTCTGATATTTGCATAATCAAGACACAACTTCCAATTCAAGTATCTACGATCGTACAATAGTAATATAACCCAACTGAATGGGTTGGGGTCGAGTCCCAAGGGACTGGTTTTGAGAATTAATAGAAAAATAAAATTTAGCTCTAATTAGTCATAGCTATAGACATTATCGAATATAAACATACTAAATCTAAATGGGGTGACACAAGCGTCAATTATCAATGGGGGTTTGTATTATTCTAATAACAAAAATAGTAAAAATATAAGAAAACGAGATAGAGAGACGGGATTCTTGGGATGTGATAGAAATACGGGGTAGACTAAATTATCGGGTACATGCTTTTGATAGTGAATTATTGAGTATTTGTGACTAGGCTAGACTATAGTGGAGTAAATTCTCTCTCGAGCAACTTACCCCGAATCAACTCGATTTCTCTCGAACATCGAGTTTCCACATTAAGCACAGCCTCTGCCTTAGCCCATTTACTCTCTCGAGTTGAATGTGTGGGAGAAGGACTAGGATTCACTCTCTCGAGCTGAACCCATGTCTACTCAATATCACCGGCTATCAAATTAGTAGTCTTAGTTTTACGACCTCTTTCTCGAGCAAGCCAAAAACTCTAAGATGAAATCGTATTTTCAAATACAATTTCATTAATTTCATACACAACTTCTAAATGAAATCACTTTTAAACAACAAATAAACCATCAATAAGCAAGACCCAACACATAATTTAACCCATATTCACAAAATCACACACCAAGAATTGGGGTTTTAGCTAGACATGTAAAAGAGATTAAAATTTATACCAATATCAGTTTCCATCAACTGGGCATGACGAATTAAATCTTAAAACACGTCAAGAGGGAAGAATCATTAAGACCCAAGTCCAATTTCTTGGAGATGAAACCCTTTGAATCTTCAAGGTCTAAGAACAATGTCTCTCTACTTGAAACTTAGAAAAATAAATGTTGTCTTTGAAATTTACATTTAAGATAAAATTCCAACTAGTATGTATAGTTGTCTAAAAATGTGCTACAAAGGGTCACTCGGCGCAGTTAGTTGGGATAGCCGATGCATTCGGTGATCCGCCCTTTTGTCTGCTACATTGCCTTTCAGCTCTTGGCTTCAACATTTTCGCATTCTGGATCATTGGGTGATATAGTACTACCTCACTGAACTGTTCGGCGATATGCCGACTGCTCCTTTTCATCGCAGACTTGATCTTTTCCTTCAGGGCTCAGCACACTGGAACTTTGGGTGAGGTAAAGTCCATTTAATGACTTGCCGAATGCATTAGGCGATCCTCAGGCCTTCTTTTCTTTGTCTTTTCAGCCATTTTGTTTCTTTTTTCTAAGTAGTGTCCATGTTTTGCCTCAAACTTCAAATATCTGAAACTTAAGGATGTACATCAGTTATTGAGACAAAATATGCATTTGAGGACACTAATTCTATTAAAATGAAGCCCAAATGAGTCCAAATTGTAGACTCATCAACACCCCCAACTTAAACTTTTGCTTGTCCTCAAGTAAAATTCAAGTTCGACAGTTCAAAAAGGATATCTCGAATAGTGCTACACAAGACTCAATCATGAATGCACACATAAGACTCAATTTACTCATGTGAAGATCAAATGTGCACTCAAAGTTTCAAGTTGTGACACACCATTATCAAAGAATCTCAAGATCACCATACTTGCTTCAAATGCAAGTTCAAGCTCAACTAAAGTGTTCAAATGCCCTCACACAAAGAATGATTCCATAATCAAACAATGGTTCAACAATTTAAAGCTCCGGAATCAAATGCAATGCTCACACTCACAAAGAAGAACATTATGCATGCTTTCACCCATAGGTTTGCCCGTATTTTTAAATAGACAATTGTTTCAACTTACTCAAGATCAAAAAGGTCTTTACAAGTCTTGTAATGGGGCGGAGTACAAAGATATGGCCATTTAGGCTCAGTGACTTTCATCCTCCTGAAATGTGGTGCTCTCAACACTTCTTTTTCTCTTCTTTCATCATTTTCTTTAGTGCTCATAATTCATTCCATTATTCACTTTACATGGATTGTTCAGAAACCCCATTTCTTTTGTACTTTATTCCACAACTTTTTCGTTCTTTATATTTTTTTTATTTTTTTTATATGGGGGGTTCCACTTTTCTAAAAACCATGGTTAAAGGAGACTTTTCTTGGACTTCTTGATTTGCCTTCTCTTGTCACCACACCCCCAACTTAGGCTTTTGGCCTAAGTTGGCTATTCAATCAACCACAAATCAAGAGGATTATGAGTGGTAGATTTAAGAAAGGTTATGTTTTCATCAAGTTTCTTCCAAAGAAAGGTAAGGCTCAAGAGGTGTTCAAAAGAGGTTCAGACACTCACAAGGTAGGCCACAAAAGAGTTATATGTCAAATTGGCTCACACTCTTAAAAGTTGCCTAAGATAATATGAATAGATAGCCTTACTTAGTCGACCAGACCAACGAGGCAAATTCTAGGTGTTAATATGCATGGTTCACAGTAAGCTCATTACACAATGCATCGACACCAAAGTCAAACAAAACTCCACACTTTTGCTAGTGTGAAACGATCATCACAGGAGAGTCAATTCCATAATTGGGCTAATCACAATGAGATGCAAAGAGTTCACATATTGTCTATGCAACTTCATTTGTCCTAGTTGTAGCTGCGCATTCATTTATGTTCGATTATAAGCACTATTCGAGTCATCGGTATTGATCAAAACCGATACTCAAATTTGCAAGAGAACAACTACATTCAAGTACATACAAGAGTGGGCGAAAAAATTGGAAGGGTCAGAATCATTTAAAATTGTAACAAAAGGATCCACAAGCTCAAACATCCGTGAAAAGTAGTGTATAATATATTATTAAGCATAATGACCCAAATATAAAATCAAATCATCAGTCACGAATAGCACAAAAAGGTGGGCCTCACCCCACCACCAATTAAAAACATTTGTCCTCAAAGGAAAATAAAATAATATCAAGAATTGAGAATAAAGAAAGACAGAAAGAGAGGTAAAGAGGGGATCCTGTCTAAGCGGTCGCTCCATCTGTCTGGGTTTTAGTGCCCGGTGCAATTGGCTGGATTTGGTCATTAGTACCCGGAGTCACCTCAGAAGAGACAGCGGTACCAAACCCACTAGGGGCTGCCAAGGGTGTATCCACCAAAAATGTTTGCACAGCTGCATAGAATTTGTGGGCCCATGAAGGAATATAGGGGCCTCGGGGAGTAGTCTCCCTATCCAAAATGGGCCTCTTGTCCTTGTCTTTTTCTCTAGGTGGAGGTTCTTGTCTTCCCTTCTTTGGGGAATTTGACCCCCCTTCATTTATTGTGATATCCCGTGCTCTTTTCCGGGGTGGCATGTTTCTCCCAGCAACTTTTCGTCTAGCCATGTCTGCAAAACATCTAGAAAAAGTTAGAAGATATTCAAACAAAAGCATAGAAAATCAGTTGCAGACAGACTCGCCAAACTGGTCGGCGAGTCACCGAATTACTTTGGCGAGCTAGATCGGGCTCGTCGAAAGGATTGACTCAAATTTCTTGGCAAGTCAGCGATGGGAAGGGCTTTTCGATTAATCGCTGATATCTTTCACCGAGCAAGGGCTAGCCCGCCAAAAGTTATAGTGCAATAAGACTACAGGGGTGCAGACAAAAGGTGATCAAGAAGACTTTCGGTTAGTCACCGAGTGCCTTCGGCAACCTCAGGCTTCTCGCCAAAAGTTACAGAACACAACAACACATTAAGCATGAAATTAAACGTGAGATGGGGACTTTTGGCGAAGTGCCGAGTGGTTCGACGAGCTCAACCCAGCTCGCCAAACGACCCAACGTGCCTAATTTCAACCCATCTTCTTGAATTCAACCCTGCAACACCAGAACACAAAATCAAACCAAGCACTAGTCAAATTAAAGCAAGACACATAACACCCATTACCTCGAGATAATCAAGCTTCTCCCGGCTAACTAGACAACATGCAAGCACAACCCCACACGAATTAATTCATTTAAAAGCGCAAAAATACAAGATTTCAATGTTATACACAATACATGCAAGATATTCAAATTAAATCAGGCATTTAAACATTCTAATCATATCAGAGAGGCCCAAAACACAACAACAAGTTAATATCATTTGCAAATGAGTACAAAATTGATAAAAATAAATTCAGGGTTTGAAAAATGCTAGGCGACAATGTAATCCAACTCTGAGCACCAATCAACAACTCAAATACAGTAAAAATGCAAGAAATATAGAAAATACTAAATAGGTTTGAGTTTGTGAAGTTTGAAAGTGAGGGAAAGTGAAAAGTTTGAAAGTTTAAACCTCGGGCTTTTTAAAAACCGTCCAGTTCTTGCCCATTCAGTGACATTAGTCATGATCGCCAAACAACTTAGTGGCACCCTGGGTGGTCACTTACCTCGCTGAGTTTTACTGGACCTCCAGTTAATCTGGGGATCCAAACAGCGGACTAGATCGCGATCGCCGACCTGGTCGGCAATTCGCCAATAACTTTCTGGGCTCGCCGAGTTTTACAGCACTTTGAAATTGTCTTGAGTCCAATGGTGGTCTAGGCTGGGGTCGCCGACCTCTTCAGCGGTACACCAACTGGACCTTTAGCTTGCCAATCTGCACTTTTCAAACACTTTCCACACCTTGTCCTGCACATTCAACACACCATTATTTTAAAATTAAAAACAAAGAAAAAAAAACTTGGGTTGCCTCCCAAAAAGCGCCTTAGTTAACGTCGTGGCATGATGCTAGTCCTCATTCAAACTTCAATCTTGGGGTTTGCTATAGTGTCACTAGGCAACCTCATTTGTTGTCTCGGGACCTCAAATACTGCATTCCCATCAGCTGGTGGTAGGAAAATTGCACCCATTTCTCCAGATTGGGTTGGGTTGCAAACACTATTATTATCATTGATACCATCTCGATGACCTGCCATTCTACCATTCACCTCTTCCTCACTCATTTCCTCTTCTTAAAATAGCAACACACAAAAAAATACTAAAAATAATGTAAGTATTATAACTAACAAGAACAAAATTTAACTTAACTAAAAATTCTCAAGTAACACCACTACCCGGCAACGGCACCATTTTGATGTTTGCGTAATCAAGACACAACTTCTAATACAAGTGTGTACGATCGTACAATAGTAATATAACCCAATCGAATGGGTTGGGGTCGAGTCTTAAGGGAGTGGTTTTGTGAATTAATAGAAAAATAAAATTTAGTTCTAATTAGTTATAGATATAGACATTATCGAATATAAACATACTAAATCTAAAAGGGTTGACGCAAGCATCAATTATCAATGGTGGCTTGTATTCTGCTTATAACAAAAATAGTAAAATTATAAGAAAATGAGATAGAGATATGGGATTCTTGGGATGTTATAGGAATACAGGATAGACCAAATTATCGGGTACTTGCTTTTGATAGTAAATAGTGGAATATTTGTGACTAGGCTAGACTATAGTGGGGGCAAATTCTCTCTCGAGTAACTTACCCCGAATCAACTTGGTTTCTCTCAAACACCGAGTTGCCACATTAAGCACGGTCTCTTTCTTAGCCCATTCACTCTCTCGAGCTGAATGTGTGGGAGAAGGACTATCAATTTAGTAGTCTTAGTTTTATGACCTCTCTCTCGAGCAGGTAAAAACACTAAGATGAAATCATATTTGCAACTACAATTCCATTAAGTTCACACACAACTACTAAATAAAATCACATTTAAACAACAAATAAACCATCAATAAGCAAGACCCAACATATAATTTAATCCATATTCACAAAATCACACCCCAAGAATTGAGATTTTAGCTAGACATGTAAAAGTGACTAAAAAAATATACCAATATCAGTTTCCATCAACTGGGTATGAAGAATTAAGTCTTAAAACACGTCAAGAGTGAAGAATCTTTGAGACCCAAGTCCAATTTCTTGGAGATGAAACCCTTTGAATCTTCAAGGTCTAAGAACAATGTTTCTCTACTTGAAACTTAGAAAAATAAATGTTATATGTGAAATTTGCATTTCAGATAAAATTTCAACTAGTATTTATAGTTTTCTGAAAATGTGTTGCGAAAGGTAACTCGGCGCAGTTAGTCGGGATCGTCGATGCATTCAGTGATCTGCCCTTTGGTCTGCTTTATCACCTTTCAACTCTTGCCTTCAGTGTCTTTACGTTTTGGATCATTGGGCGATATAGTACTACCTCACAGAACTGTTCGGCGACACGTCGACTGCTTATTTTCATCGCCGACTTGATCTTTTCATTCAGGGCTCAGCACACTGGAACTTTGGGTGAGGTAAAGTCCATTCGGCGATACGCCAAATGCATTAGGCGATCCTCAGGCCTTCATTTCTTCGTCATTTCAGCCGTTTTGTTCCTTTTTGCCAAGTAGTGTCCATGCTTTGCCTCAAACTCTAAATACCTGAAACTTAAGGATTTACATTAGTTATTAAGACAAAATATGCATTTGAGGACACTAATTCTATTAAAATGAAGCCCTATATGAGTCCAAATTATGGACTCATCAAGGTCAGTGTCGTATATCAAAACCGCGTCCAAAAACTTTATTTCCTTATTTCATTTTCGTTTTAGTTGGTACTTGTTTTTCTATATATAGGGCATGTAAACCTCATTTTTTGGGGTGAGACCTTATTACTTTCATTCTAGTTTTTGGCTTCTGATATTAACTTGCAACTTTAGCAATTCGTGATTTCCAAAGTTCGTTATGAAGATTTTCATTTTGAAATTCAAGTTGAGATTCTGGGTTTATTATTCTCATTATGTAAGTTCATGATTTATTCATCTAAAAATATGAATTGTGTTGTTGCTATTATGGGTAACTAAATCCACAACTAGGGTTGTGGGAACTATAAGAGATTAACAAAGTATGAATAGTAACTAAGCAATTCTTGAATAGTGTTGTTGCATACATTGATAATTCTTTCGTTTAGAAGTCTTTTTAACGGTGGCGAACATTAGAACTTGCCTTGTTGGTACTTGCTGGACCAAGGAGGTAGTTAATAAGAAAAGAATTATTAACATAGATTTAGTATGATACTATCTAATAGTCTAATGTCAATTGGTGCGAGGGTGAAAACTAATCCATACATTGATGTGATGTCTAATATGAGGTAAAGGTAAGGGTTAGTAATTATACACACGTAGTTGGACCAAGGTGCGGGGTGAAACTCTCTAGTTGCCGGACCAAGGAATTAGAGATATTTAACTTATCACTTTGCAAGTAATACACAAGGAAAGGATTGCTATTACTAGGATTACCGTGTTATGAGCTTATGGGGAACACATACGCCCTAGTTACTCTCTCTCATTGATAACAACAAAGTTGGAATCCTGATCACTTGTTACTTAACAACAATCAATTATTTGTTTCAGAAACCCCCCTCCCTTTTACTTACTTGTTTCGGAAATACGTTGACTAAATGAATATAATCGTAAGTTAAGTTTAAGTCTAAACCATATTCCTCGTGGGATCAACCCCAACCTACTAGTTGGATTCTTTGTTTGACAATGATCGCTTATACTTCTTTAGGGAGGTGTAATTTGAGCGTATCACACATGTATGAGCAAGAGGCTATATGGCGTTATAAAGTTACACTTCTTTCATTATTCTTGAAGTCGTGCCTTAGAGTTTAGCTTAATAAGTATCCTTTTCCTAATCCTTCTCTTATTTTTATCGTATATGAATACAAGAAGGACTACCGTAAGGAGAGTGGAAGAGGAGATTGTGAATGATGAAGTTCCTCCCCTAGGTCCTCAAGGCCCTCTAGGTGGCCAAGTTCCTCAAGGAAATGAGGTTCCGGTTGATGCTCCATTCATGGCTAATGATGAAGTTAGGTTGGCTTTTTGGATGATGGCTCAAGCCGTAACTACCCAAGCTCAAGCCATGACAACTCAAGCTACTAGGGGTGTTGAGGCTCATGTGAACCCCAATGTGCGTACTATGGGTTCTAGGTTCAGGGACTTTGTGAGAATGAACCCTTCGGTTTTTCTAGGTTCAAAGGTGGGAAAGGATCCCAAAAAGTTTTTGGATGAGGTGTATAAGGTGGTGAATTCTATGAGGGTTACTTCTATAGAAAAAGCGGAACTACCTGCTTACCAATTGAAGGATATTGCCCAAGTTTGGTTTACTCTATGGAAAAGTAATAGGCCTCTAGGAGCGGGACCCATTAATTGGGAGATGTTGAAGGAAGCCTTCCTAGGAAAGAACTTTCTCCGTGAGAACAAAGAGTGTAAGGTGGATGAGTTTATAAACCTTAAGCAAGGTGGCATGGGTGTGGAGGAGTATTCCTTAAAATTTACTCTATTGTCTAAGTATGCTCCATCGTTGGTGTGTACCCTAGGGATGAGATGAGTAGGTTTTTGACCGGTATATCTGACCTAGTTGAGGAAGAGTGTCGTATGACAATACTCCATAATGACATGAATATTTCTAGGCTTATGGTGTATGCCCAATCTATTGAGGCATCCAAACTTAAGAGGAAGAATAAGTAGTTGAAGAGAGGTAGATACGATGAGCAACGTCAACCTAGGTTCAAGAAGAAAACTCCAAACCAAGATTCTTCAAGTGCTCCTTAGGTTAACCAAGAGAAAGGGGTGGTGGACCTCCATTTTCTAAACCTATTTGCACCACTTATGGGAAGAGGCATCATAGGAAGTGCCTAGATGGTACTAGTTGGTTCTATGGGTGTTGCAAAAGTGATCATCAAGTGAGAAATTGTCCTACTCTTACGGCTAGAGGAAGGGAGTCCAAACAATCTTCTCTTAATGGTCTGGATCTTGATGCTCCAAAGAGAAACCGTTTCTATGCACTTCAAGTCAAACAGGGAAAATGAGCTTCTTTTGATGAAAGCACTGGTAAGTGATAGTTCCTTATAGTGAGAACGTTATATTGAGGTTCCTATGTTGTTTTCATGTTAGCCTTAGTTGGGTTTTTTCCTAAGTGGGAGATGGTGTGATGAATAGTAAGGTTGTTGAGAGTTTTGATATCCTTATCTCCTTCCTTCTATTCCTATTCAAGCTTGAGACCAAGAGTTCCTTGTAGCTTGTTTCATGTTTTAGAGTCATGTGTGATTATGTATTTCCATGGTCTCATTATGTTATGCATGTTCTTGATGAATTCATGTTTATATGGGGAAATGAGTTTTTATGAATTATGTTCCTCATGTTGATGTGCGTTGAGTATGAGTTGCTTATATGCTTCATGAGCTGAAATGTTGAACATGCCTAAATGTGCTTTCAAGAGAAATTGCATAATGTGCTTAATGATGTTGTGATGAGCATGATTTGAGTTTGAGAAGGTAATTCCTCCAATGACATGAGAAAAGTTGAAGTTTTCATGCATAATGAGTTTGTATATGTAGTTCCTACATTCTTGTGTTGCTTTGAACATTTTGATGTGGAGGTGTGTTTCCTCCAAGTTTTGTTCATTGTTTAAATATGTTGCATGCATTATGGGCAGCTAGTGTTGAGTCGTTAACCCCATAATGTGTTTTAAGTGTCATTTGAGGACGAATGTTCCTGTGTGGCGGATAATGTAACGACCCGTAAAATGAATAAGTGAAACTAGAGCCTAACTAGTGTGTCTTGGAGTTGTTGTGAGGTTTGAGGTGGTATAATGTTGTCCCAAGCTTAGGTTGAGGATTTAAGGGTTTAACCGTCAAGGTACAACTCCCCATGGACCATCCTAGGGGTCCTTGAGGAGGACCCTTAGCCTAACCACCAAGACCCCAAGGAAACGATGATGTTGCCAAAAATGTGGTGACCTACGGAAGGGGTCCACGCCCCGTGGATGGCCTACGTAGGTCAAGGTACCCTAATGCAAGATGCAGACCCAAACCACGAAGGCACAGGATGGCCCGTGGGTGCGGGTCTCGTGGTTCACACCTGTTTTGTTATTAAGGGTTTGACCTAGCTAGGGGTAGTTTGGTAAATTGTTTTAATGATTAGTTAAGTGTATAGACGGTTATTTTAAATTAATTAAGGTATTTTAAGAGTATTAAAATTATTAAAATCTATTGTTCAACTCTTTTTTCAAAATCACAAAATAGAACCCACCTCTCTTCTCCGAAAGCTCTCTCTAGAAACCTCTATTGGAGGTGAAGACTTCAAATTTCCAAGGTCAAATCTTCAAGTTTTCAAGGGATTTTCATGGGATTCGTCAAGTAAAGGTATGGTAGTCTTCATCCTTGTCTAACTTTTCATTCAAGGAGCCAATTCAAAGGTGATTTCAAGTTTTCAAGTTTTCAAGTTTGTCAAAAATCTAGGGTTTTACTCAATCTCATGGGTTCCTTCATCAAACATTTTAAAATGGTTATTAATGACAAATTATGATTGTATTAGTGTTTAATTGATTATTTATGATGAAAATACTCAATGAACCCATGAATTCTCACAATTCCTAAATTGTGACTTTATGAAGTGGGTTTGTTGATTATGAATTCTTGTGGTGAATTATGTCTAAGTTACTTTGGGTTATTGAATTGTATCATTATCCATGCCTTAATTGTAGCGAATTGTTGGTGTGTTGGCGATTTGTGATTCATTGCCTTGAAAGGGGCAAGTTAGGATCAAATTACATGTTTAAGTCGAATTGTGCTTGAGCTATTGATCCACTTGAAAGGTGGAGGTATTTAATTCTATGTATATTGTGATCATGGCCTTGAAGGAGTAATATAAGGAATTAAAGTATTATCATGATATTGTATATATGGATGTGAATCCAATGAAGTTAATGTGATAATGTAAATATGTTATTATTGAAAGGCTATTTCTCAATTTGACACTCATGAATGATGATGATGGAATGTGAAGGGTTTGTTTTATGTATTGATGACTGTTGAATCGATAGGATTATAGCATTTCTTTCTAAAGAGTTAGTTAATGAATGTAATAAAGATTGTAGTATCGATAGGCCAATGGCATTCCTTCCCTAATGAGTCAATGTACCATGAATCGATAGTCTTATGGAATTCCTTTCATAAGTATGATAATGTAATGAGGAATCATGAATCGATAGGCTTATGTCATTCCTTTCATAAGGACTATAGAGTTATCCTTGAATGTACTATGGATCGATAGGCTTATAGCATTCCTTCCATGTGTAATAATGTGACTTGGGTCGATAGGCCAATGGCATTCCTACATAGTACAATAATGTAATGTGAATGAAATAATCTATGGGAATGTAGGCTAAGCACCGAATGGATATGATTAGACGGAAACTCTCCCAATGTTAGGCTACGGTTCCAATGAACATCTTCCTATCCTATAAACTATATGCCCACATAGGTCTAGCTAGTGGATCCACTTAAGCTATATACATTGGTTCTACCTTAGGCAAGTTTGGTGTAGGGTCATATGACGCCGGATTCCATGTCAAGCTCACATGGTCTATGTCGGTTAAAATCTTATTCCCATCAAGTGAGATGTGCACTATAGTTACTTGAGAGGTTCTACAAAGTGTAAGTGGTAGTATGGGATGCTATCCATACATTGCACTATTGGGTTTTGAGAGGGTTATAGTGAGTTCTCTAAGTCTTAATGACTAATGTATAAATGTGTCCTTAATGAGGTAAATGAAGGATGTTGCCTTATATGCTTATATGTGATGATGCATGCTATACTTGGATTGTATTATGAGTTACTTCCTTGTCATTATATCTTGAGTATGAAGGGTCCTTGTCTATGGTGACTTCAGAGGAGTACTTAGTGTGAGTAGTAGTATGGGATGCTACTCATACATTGCACAAGTATGACTTAGGGTTGTCTTAGATGTTGGTCCTAATGGGTTGATATGACTTATGTAATGTTTATGTCTCTTATGTTTGAGTAGTGTGTAAAGATGGAAAGTTTGAATGGTAAGTTCACTTTTGGTGACCTTAATGTGGTACTTTAGTGTGGATGGTGGTATGGGACGCTATCCATACATTGCTCTTGGTATAGCCTGAGGGTTACTTGAGGTGAAGGCTTAATGTGAAGGTAATGGTTTATATGTTGATTATGTCTTAATGTGAAGAAATGACTTGTATGTTGGTTGGATTTGTGTATTATGCCTCTTTACCTTTCTTTATGAAGATTTATCAAAATGGCATAGAAGCATGACTTTCAAACAAATGTCCTTTTTAAGCATGTTTTTGCATGGCTATCATACTTAGTACTTAATTGTGCAAACCCATTCTTCTTCTATGTTTTACTACAAGTGTAGGTTCCGGGAAGTGATTGCTATCTCTCTAGATCAAGGACTTGGATTAGAGATTCTCCAAGACTAAGTGGTATGTCCTCATAGATCGAGGACAAGTGTTTATATGTTTCCTTTTATTCATGTAATAGATATTTTAGTCATTTTGATTGTAAAGGGTTGTGTCCCTACTTTGTTTCAAGATATTGTTTAAATGGCCATATGAGACTATAAACTTCCGTTGTTCAAGTGTTTTGAATTGTATGGTTTTAAATAAAAGTTTTAATTATGTCTTATTCCTAAGTATCTTATGCAATGAATATGCTATGAGGCTTGTATAAGACCCCTTCAGGGTCGAGTACACCGTGTCGCTTCTGGGCCATAGGTCTGGGTCGTGACAGAAATCTTGCAACTTAGCCTCCCTCAAATTTTGGGGAAACCTATCATGAAATGCTAATTTGAACACTTTGCACTCTATTTGACCCTATTGTACCGGCCTCCCATCTTTCCATTGTTCGTACCACACTTGAGAAACATCTTTCAATTGGTAAGTGGCTAGCTCCGCTTTTTATACCGAAGTCACTCCCATGATAGCAAATACCTTATAAACCTCATCTATAAACCCCTTAGGATCCTCTTCCACTTAGGAGCCATGATGAGTCCATGAATTGGACTCATTTAGGGCTAGATTTTGATAGATTTAGTGTCCTCAAATGCATATTTTGTCTCAATAAATGATGAAAAACCTTGGGTTTCAGGTATTTGGACTTGGAGACAAAGCATGGACACAACTGAGCAAAAAGGAACAAGGTAGCTGAAAGAATGAAGAAATGAAGGCCTGAAGATCGCCTAATCCATTAGGCGAGTTGCCGAATGGCTTTGATCTCCCCTAATGTTCCAGTGTGCTGAGCCCTTAAGGAGAAGATCAAGTAGGCGATTAAAAGGAGCAGTCGGTGCATCGCCGAGCAGATTCCATGAAGTTGTACTGTATAGCCCAATGATTGAAAACACAAAAATGCTGAAGGCTAAAGCAAACTAGCGATGGAATGTACCCAAGGGTGGATCGCCGAGTTAACCGGCAATCCCAACTAACTGTGCCGAGTGATCCTTCGCAGCACAAATTTTCGAACCCTATAAATACTTGTTTGAATTGTTAGCTTAGTATCCAATTACTATCCAACTATTATAGAATTTTGAGACTCAGAATTATTTGAGTTTTAGTTGTTAGAGTTTTTGGAGACATTGTTCTTGAGCGTTGAATATTTGAAGGTTTCCAATTATAAGAAATTGGAAGTGGGTCTTGAAGAATCTTCATCCTTGACGTGTTTAAATACATTATTTATTTTACCCATTTGATGGACACACTTTTTGGTATCGATTTCTATCTCTTTACCATGTCTAGCTAAAACCCCAATTCTTGGGGTGTGATTATGTGAATATGGGTTGAATTTACTACTGGGTATTGCTTATTGATAGTCTATTTGTCGTTTAAATGTGATTTTTTTAGTAGTTGTGTTTGAATTTAATGGGATTGTAGTTGCAAATACGATTTCATCTACATGTTTTTGGCTTGCTCGAGAGAGAAGTTGTAAAATGAAAACTGCTAAATTTAAAGCATGTGGTTATTGGGTCGTCATGGGTTCAACTTAAGATAAAGAATCCTAGACCTTCTCCCACACATTCAGCTCGAGAGAGTGAATGGGCTAAGGTGAAGGCTTTGCTTAATTGTTGCAAATCGGTGTTCGAGTGAAACCGATTTGATTCAGGGTAAATTGCCTGAGAGAAAATTTATCCCCACTAAAGTCTAGCTTAGTTACAAATTTAAAGCGATTTACTATCAATAGCATTTATCCAGTTGTTTATTTTAGCCCATATTCCTATCACATCCCAAGAATCCCGTGTTCCTATTTATCTTTTTTTTTCTATTTTTGTTTATTAATTGAATACAAACCCCCCATTGATAATCGACATACGTGTCACCTCTTTAATTTAGTATGCTTTTATTCGTAAATGTTTATAGCTATGATTGATTAGAACATAATTTTACATTTCTATTTGATTCTCGACTACTAATTGGTTCCTTGGGACTCGACCCCAACCCTTGATTGGGTTATATTACTACTCACGATCGTTGGCACTTAAACTGGAAGTAGTGTCATGATTCCGTGAAATCAAAATGGCGCCCCTATCGGGGAGTGTTGTTAGTTGAGAATCTTTAGCTTAGTAGAATTTTTGTTCTTGTTAGTTGTAGTTCTACTTACTTAATTTTCGTTTTGTTTGTTTGTGTATTGAAGCAGAAAAATGAGTATGAATGATAACTATGGGTATCAAATGGATCACCCTCTTTTGAAATTGTGGAACGTTATGGACAATATCCTAACGTTCAAGCAAGTAGGGAGTGAGACCATCCAAGAGATGTGGCTGAAATTTCAGGCAGTGTTACAGCCATGCCTAACTCATGGGATGCCCGATAAAGTGCTACTATAATGCATCTATAGAGGTCATGGACCCGAAAATAGAAGTACCGCTGACCAACTCTTTGCGGGTTGTTTGCTACAACAACCCTATGATGCAGTTGCCAAACTCCTTAATGGCATAGTTAAAACCAACAAGGAAACCAGAAAAAACCAAGAATGGGATGCACTGTTAACTCAGCTGAATTGTTTGTCCAAGAAAGTCATGGAATTGGAAGTGCGGTCCACAAAAAAGGACAAGCACTTTCCCCCTCGCGGGCGTAAAAAGGGGAAGAAGTAGGAGGGTGGAATAAATGAAGAAGTCCTCTCACTCATTCAAAGCAAGATCAAAGAACAAGATAAGGTGTTAAATGAGATAAAAGAGAATATCGAAATGCTGAATCAGAGGACAACCTCTAATTCCATGATCATTCATCTACAGGACGCCCAAATAAACCAAGTGATATCGTGTCTCTTCTCACACCATAATGAGGGGTCACCTAGTGACACCATGGCTGACTTCGAAGATGAGGATAAGGTGTTAACTTGTGTCATACCGCGACGTTAAATAAGGCGTTGCTTGGGAGGCAACCCAAGACCCTTTATGGCTTTATTTTATTTTTAAAATAATGGTGTGATGTTTGTGCTGGTTGAAGTGTGAAGTTTTTTTTGAAAGTTACTGGTCTGTGAGCTAAAAGTCCAGGCGGTGCATCACCGAAGAGGTCGGTGACCCCAACCCACACCACCGTTGGACTCAAGACAACTTTAAGGGAGAGTCTATAAAACTCAGCGTGCCCAAGAAATTATTGGCTAGTCACCGACCTGGTCGGCGATTCCAATTCTTACCACCGTTTGGACTCCCAAATTGATCGGGGGTTCTGTAAAACTAAGAGAGGTAAGTAATTGCTCAGTGTAATGCTGAATGGTTCGATGATCACGTCTAATGTCGCCAAATGGGCGAGAACTGGACAGTTTTTGAGACCAAGGGTTTAAATTCTCAAGCTCTTTCATTCTTATGCACTTTCATTCTTCCAAACTCACACCTGCACATTATTCTCTATATTTTGCATTCTCTAAATGTGTTTGTTATAAATTTTTCCTCGGAACGTGGATTACATTGCTGCCTAGCAATTCAATCTTAATTTAATCGGCAGTAAATGTTGGTTTGCCAAACCCCGCATTTACTTTCGTTATTTGTACTCTTATGCAATTAATCTTATCGTGTTGTCATGTGCTGAGCCTCTCTGATAGGATTAGTCTGCTTAAATGCCAGGTTTAATTCAAATATCTTGCCCAAAATGTGTATAGGGTTGAAATCTCAAATTTTTGTGCCTTAAAGTGAACTAAATCTTTAGGGGTTGTGCTTGAATGTTAATGAGTGCTATGGTTCTAGTCTTGATTGGAGTTGTGCATGATTTTACTATGTTTACAGGGGTTGCGAGGTTGAATTTGATAAGTTGGGTTGAAAATTGGCACGTTGGGTCATTTTGGCGAGCTGAGTCGAGCTCACCGAACCACTTGTTTATTCGCCTAATGTCCCTATCTCTCCCTTAATTTTATTCTCTATGAGTTGCTGGGCTCTGTAATTTTTGGTGAGAAGCCTGAGGTCGTTGAGGGCACTCAACGAATAGCTGAAAGTCTTCTCTCTTGCCCTTTGTCTATTCTCTTGAGTCCTTTTTGCACTATAGCTTTCAGCAGACTAATCCCTGTTCACCAAAAGTTGTTGGCGATTCGCGAATTGGGTCGGAAAATCTATCTACGATAGATTCTCTGTGATTTTGTTTGAAGTATTCTAACTTTTTCCTGATGTGTCACAGACATGGCCAAACCCAAGGTTGAAGGAAGAAACATGCCACCCCGAAGGAAAGCAAAGAGGTTTGCACCTCACGAGGATAGACCTGCATCCAGGAGCAAGGTCACCAAACCTCCCACAACTGGTGGGAGAGGAAAGGACAATAAGCCCATTTCTGATAGGGAGACTACTCCTCAAGACCCCGATATTCCTTCATGCGCCAGGGGATTCGATGCAGTTGTGCAAAACTTTCTGGCCAGTAGACCCTAGGCAGATCCGAGTGGGTTTGATACTGATGACCCTTCTGAGGCAACACTGGGCACTGATGCCCAAGTCTAAACCGATGCACTGGGCACTGATGCCTAGACAGATGGAGCGACTGCTTAAACATGATCCCTCTTTACATCCCCCTCTGTCTTTCTTTATTTTAAATTTTGGATAATTTTGTTTGCATTTGAGGACAAATACTTTTATATTTAGTGGGGTGAGGCCCACCTTTCTTGTATGATTGATGTTTTATGTATTTGGGTTGTGAGCTATAGTGTTGTGTTATACACTACTTTTTGTGGATGTTTGAGGTTGTGGCTCCTTATGCTTTAATTGTAAATGTTTTTTGACCCTTTTGAAAAATTTTGCCCACTCTTGTATGTAGTTGAATGTGGCTGTTCTTTCGCAAATTTGAGTCTCAGTTTTGATCAATACTGGTGACTTGAATATTGCTCTTAATCGAACGAACATGAATGTGCGGCTACGATGCGGCCAAATGAAGTTGCATAGCAAATATATGATCTTTTTGCATCTCATTGTGATTAGCCAAGTATCAAACTGATTCTCTTGTGATGAGCATTGCACATTAGCAATGTGTGGAGTCTTGTTTGAATTTGGTGTCGATGCCTTGTGTGATGAACTTACTGTGAACCATGCATGATAACACTTAGAATTTACCCCGTTGGTCCGATCGACTAAGTGAGGCTATCTCTTGATATGATCTCAGGAAACTTTGAAGAGTGTGAGACAATTTGACATTGTACCTCTTTTGTGGCCTACCTTGTGACTGTGCGAACCTCTTTTGAACACCTCTTGAACCTTAAACTTTTATTGGAAGAAACTTGGTAAAAACATAACCTCTCTTGATCCATTACCCATAATCTTCATGATTTGTGGTCTATTTGAATAGCCAACTTATGCTAAAAGCCTAAGTTGGGGGTGTGGTGAAAGGAGAAGGCAAATCAAGGAATGCAAGAAAATTCCTTCAATCCAAATGTTGAGAAAAATTAAACCCCTCTATACAAAAAAAAAGAGATGAAAAATAAAAAGAAAAAGTTGTGTAATAAAGTATGAAAATGCAAAAGGAAATGGGGTTTCCAACAAGACCATGGAAAATGAATAATGGGATGACTTGTGAGCAAGAATGAACTTGATGAGGAAAAAGAAAGGAAGTTTTGTGAGCACCACACTTCACGAGGATAAAAATTATTGAGCCTAAATGATCATACCTTTGCACTCAGCCTCATTACAAGCCTTGAAAAGACCTTTGTGATCTTTAGTAAGCTGAAGCAATTTTCAGTTGGAAAATACGGGCAAACATATGGGTGAAAAAATGCATCGTGTTCCTCTTTGTGAGTGTGAGCGTTGAATTTGATTCCATAACTTTAAATGCTTGAAGCATTGTGTGTGAAAATGGAATAATTCTTTGTGTGAGGGCATTTGAACACTTTTGTTGAGCTTGAAATTGCATTTGAAGCAAGTATTGTGAGCTTGAGAATCTTTGATAATGGTGTGCCACAACTTGAGTCTTTAAGTACATAATTGATCCTTGCATGAGTAAGTTGAGTCTTGTTGTGTACATTCATGATTGAGTCATGTGTAGCACTATGTGATACATCCCTTTTGAACTGCTGAACTTGAGTTTTACTTGAAGACAACAAGCAAAAGTTTAAGTTGGGGGTGTTGATGAGTCCACAAATTTGACTCATTTAGGGATAGATTTTGATAGATTTAGTGTCCTCAAATGAATATTTTGTCTCAATAAATGATGAAAAACCTTGAGTTTCAGGTATCTAGACTTGGAGACAAAGCATGGCCACAACTTAGCAAAAAGGAACAAGGCAGCTGAAAGAACGAAGAAATGAAAGCCTGAAGATCGCCTAATCCATTAGGCGAGTCGCCGAATGGCCTCGATCTCGCCTAATGTTCTAGTGTGGTAAGCCCTGAAGGAGATGATCAAGTCGGTGATGAAAAGGAGTAGTCAGCGCATTGTCGAGAAGATTCCGCAAAGTTGTACTGTATCGCCCAATGATTCAAAATGCGAAGATGTTGAAGGCTAAAGAAAAACAGCGATGGAATGTACCAAAGAGCGGATCCCCAAGTTAATCGGTGATCCCGACTAACTGCGCCGAGTGATCCTTAGCAGCACAATTTTTTGAACACCATAAATACTTGTTTGAATTGTTAGCTTAGTATCCAATCACTATCCAACTATTATAGAATTTTGAGACTCAGAATTATTTGAGTTTTAGTTCTTAGAGTTTTTGTAGACATTGTTCTTGAGCTTTGAAGATTCGAAGGTTTCCGATTCCAAGAAATTGGAAGTGGGTCTTGAAGAATCTTCATCCTTGACATGTTTAAAGACATTATTTATCATACCGATTTGATGGAAACACTTTTCGGTATCGATTTCTATCTCTTTACCATGTCTAGCTAAAACCCCAATTCTCGGGGCGGGATTATGTAAATATGGGTTGAATTTACTACTGGGTACTGCTTATTGATAGTCTATTTGCTATTTAAATGTGATTTCGGTTAGTAGTTGTGTTTGAATTTAATGGGATTATAGTTGCAAAAATGATTTCATCTTCACTTTTGGCTTGCTCGAGAGAGAGGTTGTAAAACCAAAACTACTAAATCTATAGCCTGTGGTTATTGGGTCGTCGTGGGTTTAGCTCGAGAGAGTGAATCCTAGACCTTCTCCCACACATTCATCTCGAGAGAGTGAATGGCCTAAGGTGAAGGTTGTGCTTAGTTGCTGCAAATCGGTGTTCAAGAGAAACCGATTTTATTTAGGGTAATTTGTTCAAGAGAAAAGTTACGCCCACTAACATCTAGCTTAGTTACAAATTTACAGTGATTTACTATCAATAGCATTTACCCGTTTGTTTATTTTAGCCCATATTCCTATCACATCCCAAGAATCCCGTGTCCCTATTTCGCATCTTCATATTTTTGCTATTTTTGTTTATTAGTTGAATACAAACCCTCCATTGATAATTGACATTCGTGTCACCTCTTAGATTTAGTATGCTTTTATTCGTAAATTTTTATAGCTATGATTGATTAGAACATAATTTTACTTTTATATTTGATTCTCGACTACTAACTTCTCCATTGGGACTCGACCCCAACCCATGGTTGGGTTATATTACTACTCACGATCATTGGCACTTGAACTGGAAGTAGTGTCCTGATTACGTGAAATCAAGCCATAAAATTTCGGAGGGTTCATCCTCATAAAATCCCTCACTCTTAAAGAGGTCATACCCACTATTGAGTTAATCGGATCTACCACCTCCCTAATGACTTGAGCAGTCAAGGCTTGAGCCAAAACTTGAATAGTCGCCCTAAATTTTCCCTTGTATTAGCCATATCCTGAAAACCATCGGGCACTGATTAGGAGAAAGACTGTATAGAGTTAAACTCTATAGCACGACTTAGAGAAGTGAAAAAGTGAGATTTTCCTAATCATCTAATAGCTTCCCATTCATAAATCTGGCCAGCTTCACACTTATAAACAAGACTCTACTAGACGTGGTTTTGAGATATCCTAGAATCATTCTAAACCTTGAGCTTTTATTACCAAGTTTGTCACAACCTAGGGGTACCCCCTAGATTTAACAAGGCGTACTCGTCTCATAAAAGCCCCTTAGCATATCATAACCTAAATAAACTTGTCTTGAACCATCTAAATCAACTTGAATAAATCTTTGGGACGCAGCCCATACAAAAGTCTAAACATAAAAGAAAGATAAAAGAACATGGTGGCTATCTCCTTGAACTATGAGGACTCACAACTTCAATCCTTACTCCTACTAAGATCCTAGCCACAAGGATGTAACTCATTATCGCCGGACCCTACATTTGATAAGAATGTAGACAAGAGTATGTGTTACTACAAAATGTACTAAATATGATAGCTAAGATAACATCATAATAGCATAACAACATAATCATAATATAAGAATTAGTCAACATAAGAAATAATCCATAAGAATAAAAGATATCTCATATTCATAAGCATAGTCCATACTTAAATCTTCATAACATAAGAGGAACACCTCATAAGTAACCTCTAGTCATACTTGTGCAATGCATGGATAAGACCCCATAATGTCACCCATACTAAGTACAACTATAGGCCATCATACATAGTCAGCATCTTTTGGTCTCACCCTTAGATTATTTCTCATATATAAGGAAATCTTCACCTTTAGTTAAACACATCATGGAAGGCATTTATAGCAACAGTCCAATCTAATCATATATCATATAATCAATTCTCATGCATACTATACTTCCTTGAAGTGTCTGTGTTCCATTATCAAAATACTTCTTGGTTAGGGACTAATCCCTTTTTAAAAACATTGGAAAACTTTGAAATACTTTTTTAAGTACATCTTAGTTCCTCTTTACTTTGAACACTACGAGATACTTGTTTCAGCACATCTTAGTTCCACTTCACTTTGAGCACTACGAGATACTTCTTTAGGCATATGCAGTGACTCTCACTATCAGGGCATCGACAAAGGTTTGAAGTGGGGTAAGTGCTGCCAGTATGGCCTTGTCGATAATTGCAGGAATAGACCTCTCCAGTCGGGTAGCTCTCACAATAGCTGTATAGGCGCCCTGCCCCATCTTCAGGATCATTGCCTAAGTGATCCTAGCAGGTTGGGAGGAAGAGGATGTACCTGGAGTATGTGAAGGGGGAGATGGAGCAGGTATACATAAAGGCTCCGAAGGTGGGGTAGATGAGGGTGCCTCTGCTGGCAATGAGTCAACATCGACTTTTGGAGAAGTATCTGATGGGTTTGCTCTCCTCCTGTCATCTTCCTCGCGTGTGAACTCAGCCTCTATACGCCGAATATTGTTGGAAGAACACGGGGTGACCTCTTTATCACTGGCAGGGTCCCGGGGCACGCCAACATAACTCGGTGATCAAAATAGGAAAAAGCAGAGATATATGTGTTTGTTTGGCTCTCATAGCCATCTCCTGTGAAACCAGCAGTCCCAGGTCGATCCACCTCCTGGCCATGATAGAACCAAGGCAAGCCACCTTAGGATGATGTATAATGGGCTCGTTTTGGGATGGCATGATAGTGTTGCTGAAGAAGCCAAACCAGTATCGGGAGGCGATGTTCATGTCCCTCTTCTCAATCAGATCTCCCTCACCCAACCACCTAGGGTTGATATCATAAATCATCAGAGCTAACCAACCCTTCAAATCTTCCAGGGACGGAATGATTGGCAAACCCTGGTAGGGCAGTGCCGAGTGCAGCGGTCGACCTAGTACAACATTAATATGCTCGCTGTGATACTTTATCTCCTTACCTCTAACCATAACCGACTTTACTAGTCGGAGCTCACTAGCCTTTTTCTTATTTTTCGGGATCAACTCCACATAGGCTAACTAGAATTCCCAAACCCAGGAAGGGATGTAATTGCCCCGTGGTCTAGTGAATTGCTCGAACTCATGATACCTGAGTATGTCAAGCACTTCAGAATGCTTACTTTCCAAACCCTCCACATATAGTAATTTTTCTTTTAGAATGGTTCGTAAACCATCACCTTTCAAACTGTTCAGCAGCCTGGGTGGAGGTGGAGCTACCGAGAGTGCAGGGGCCATTTAAGGTGGTGTCGGGTTTGGCACTGATTCGGTAGTCAGAGGTGTTGCAGTTGATGTAGCTTTGATAGGTATTGATTGAGGTCTATCCCTGAGCCTATTCTGTCGGTGAATAAAGGGTTGTTCATCTTCCGGCTTAGGAAAATCTGGCTCAATAGCTGACCCTTTTCTAGCGATATGCTTCTTTCGTTTGCCTTTATCTCTCGGTGGGAGATCTTGCTTTCTGTTCTATGAAGGATGTGATCCCCCTTCATTGATTGTAATTCCCTTTGCCTTTTTCTGAGGTGACTCATTTAAGTTTGTGCGTACCTTATCTGCAAAAGATCAAGAGATTAGGCGAAACTCAACACAAACACAGAGAAACTTATTACAGAAGGACTCGCCGATCCAGTCGGTGAGTCACCAAATATCTTTGGCGAACTAGGTTGAACTCGCTGAAGGGATTAGCTTGAAATTTGGGCAAAGTAGTGATGAAAACCTCTATTTGGTGAGACGCCGACTACTTTCGGTGATGACGAAGTTGTCCTCCAAAAGATACAGTGCAAGAGGGTAAATGAGGCATGCAAAGGGCAATCTAAAGTCCTATCGGCGAGTCGCCGACTACTTTAGGCGATTATGAATGTGTTCGGCAAAAGTTTCAGATCTCTCAGTACTATGTTCATGAATGAAGAGCGATCTAAGACAAGTAGGCGAACCGCTGAGTCATTTGGCGAGCACGACCCAGCTCGCCGAATGATTCAACGTGACTATATTCTAACCCACTTCTTAGAATCAACATTACAAGCCCTGGAAATGAAGTCAAAGCATGCATACACGAAATTTACACAAGACCCATACTTCCCGTCACCTCGGAATACTCAAACTTCTTTTGGTTTTGCTAAATTTGGCTATTTAACTTGATCACCCTTAGGAATGTTGTCACCCATTCCTTCATTCAGTAATTTTCATTATTTAGCACAAATATGGGACACTTAATTTTCGTTATTTAGCACAACCAACCTAACAACGATTTTGCAACACCCTTTTCAAGCTCATTCAAATCATAGCACAAACACTAAGGCATTCGACTATTAAAGCAGTTCAGGAAAAAATTTCAAATTAACAATAGCATCACAACACCCTATTTCTATCAGAGAGGCTCAACACACTTCATCCTAATACTATAATTGCAAAAGAGTGAAAAATTATCAAAAATAAGTTCAGGGTTTTAGAGACTAACCTTTGATGCTGATGGAATTGCTTTTTGAAATGCTAGGTAGCAATGAAATCCAATCCCAAGCACTAATAACCGACTAAAATACTAATTTAAGGTAAAAATCTAAGAAAAAGTACCTTTGGTGTGATTCTGAGGAATTTGAACCGAGGAAAAGTGAGAGATTCAAAATTTTGACCTTTGGCCTTTATATAACCGTTCAATTCTTCGGCCATTCGGCGACGTTAGTCTTATCATCGATCAACTTGGCGACGTGCCAAACGCGTACTCATCTCGCCAAGTTTTACAGGACATCCCTTATTTTGGGGCCACAACGAAGGATTAAATCGTAATCACCGATAGGTTCGGTGATTTGCCAACCGGTTCTTTGTTTCGCCAACTTGCACTTTTCGACACCTTCCTCACTTTAACCTACAAAATAGGCACACCATTATTAGAAAAAAAATAACTTAAAGCAATATCACCTTGGGTTGCCTCCCAAGAAGCGCATTAGTTAACATCATGGCACGACGCAAGTCCTGTCTCATTCTCCGTTATTGAGGTTGGCCCTAGTGGCACTAGGTTCCCTCAATATGTCATTTGGGTGGAGATGCGGCACTGCAAAACTCAGGAGTGACCTACTTAGCTGGATTGATCTAGAGTGAGATCCAATCATTTTTCTTTAGGGGTTTGTCGGATTGAATTCGAGAAGATGGATTGAAAATTGGCACGTTGAACCATTCGGCGAGCTGGGTCGAGCTCGCTGAATCGTTCGACGCTTCACCATCTCGCCCTTAATATCAGGTCTAGTAGAATAAAACTGTGACTTTAGGGGAGAAACCATAGGTCACCGAGCTCACTCGATGACTCACAAAAAGTACTCTTGCCCACCTTCTGTATGCTACTCCTGCGACTTTTATGCACTATTAATTTCAGCGGAAAAGCCTTTGCTCGCTAAAAGAGGTTCGGCGACTCGCCGATCCACATGGCGAACCTTTCTGCAGGAGATTGCAGTGATTTTATTTTTCTTCCTTAACTTCTCCCAAATATTTTGCAGGTATGACTAAACCCAACAAAGCTGCTAGCAACACACAACCCCGACACAGAGGAAAAGGGATCACGTTCAATGAGGATGCAACTACATCCATGAACAAAGCCACCAAAATTTCCACAACTGGTGGAAAAGGAAAAGGCAAGGACAAAACTGTTGAGCTATCACATGCAAGTTCCGACAGTACTAGTTTCTACACCAATGAACAAACAACATATGATAGTGAAAGCATGGGTTCTGATGAAGATGAATTGATGGAGGCACAGAGGAATGAGATACGATCTAAACAAATGAATGACCCATTTCGGATCAGAAATCATCGATCCATAACTCAAACTCCTCTAGTTTTAGAGCAGGAAATACCACTGACACCTCTAGTACAAGCCCCCCACCTAAATCAACAAATAAACTCAAGTTTGAAGGGCTGAGAATGATCATTAAGGAAAAATGGCTCTCCATAGATGGGGTGATCGATAAATATCCCGAGATAATAGATTGCCTGAGATATCACAAATTTCAAATATTCACCAAACCTCGTGACTCTTAAATACCAAGCTGGGTTAGAGAGTTCTACAATGCATACAGTGCATTGGTGCTTCAATGGAAGAGGTTGGTGTTGTCCTTCAAAGCAATTGACTTCATGGTCGTCAGAGGAAAAAAGGTAGCTTGTAACAGCGAAGCTATCAACAGAGCGTTAGGTATGTCCGATAAGATTAATGATCACTGCCAGCACTTAATCAGAACAAAGAAGCTGGACGAGATAAAAATATGGTCAGCCCCGCTGATCTCAGACGATGAGGCTCCAAAATGGCTAGCGGAAGGAGTTTCTATTGAAAAGAAAGATTTGAACATAGTTGCAAGATACTGGTTCGGGTTCATCGCCAGAACAATTATGCCACCACAGAATAAATCAATCTTTCATCGTGCTAAGGAAACTTGTCTTGGGTTTATCGTAGAAAAAACCAGGATAAATCTGGGGATGATCATCACTTCTGAAATCCATATGCGTTCAAAGCAGAGACAGACATCTCTTCCTATCCCGATATTGATCACGAAATTGTTCAAAAGAGCTCAGGTGCCTAGAGATGCAATGAAGGATGTAGAATTGGCTGCCACCACCTCCACCAATATCCGTAAGATCGAAGCTGAATATCTTAAAGACCAAGAGGGAAAGAAACAGAAGGAAGTTGTGCCACTGGATCTTTACCTGCGTAAAAATCTATGCAAACCCCGGTCCATGGGCCTTCAGGTATATCTGATACCATTATTACTCTTGTCAACCCTCAAGGTCCCTCGGCTGCTACACTACCACCAAGACCTATTGTTGCTGCTGCCTCCTGTGAGCCGATCACTCAGGCATCCTTGATCCGGATGGGACAACTCTCCCAATCTGCCAATTGTGGGGCTGCCAACTTAGAAAGCTTTGTTCCATGTATTTTAATGGGGATTTAACCTAGTGGTTATGGTTTAAGTTAATGGATTTGTAGTTGCAAATACAAAGCCACCCATGTGTTTTCTGCTTGCCTGAGAGGGTGGTCGCGAAACTAAGACCACTAGACTGATATCCTAAGGAGTGGGTCGACATGAGGTTCAACCCAAGAGGGTGAGCCCTAGTCCCATATCCTAACACTCAGCTCGAGAGAGTAAGTGGGGTAAGGCGTAGGCTAGTTTTCATGCGGAAAATGGGTGTCCAAGAGTAATGCATTTAAAACGGGGTAAGTTGCCCGAGAGGGAACTTATTTCCATCTAAAGCTTAGCCTAGTCACTATTATCTTGCAAATTTCCTATCGAAAGCATGTACCCAACTATTTATCTCAACTTGTATTGCGGTCACACCCTAAGAACTCTTCCACATACTTGATTTTCTTGTTATATTTGTTGTTTTTGCTATACTTGTGACAAAAACCCCAAATTTATTTTTGACACTTTCGTGTCGCCCCTTTTAATTTAAAATGTTTTTAATTGTTAATGTCTTTAGCTACGACTAACTAGAACTAAATTTTATTTATCTATTTATCAATGATCGTATACACTCGAACCGTAGGTTAGTGTCGTTGGTCATGATAAGCATCAATGCCCTCGACCAACTAGGATCCAACAGAGGGGTGGCCTTATGAAAATGAGACAACCCCAAATACTTAAATTTAAGGGCTGATTCACGTCGTACCACGACATTAAATAAGGCGCTTCTTGGGAGGCAACCCAAGGTCTTAAATGTTTTGTTTTATTATAGAAATAATGGTGTATTGATTTTGCAGGTTGAAATATGGAGAGTGATCGACAAGTGTAGATTGGTAATCTGTAGGTCCATTCCGCGAATCGCCGAAGGGTTCGGGGACCTCAAACTAGACCGTTGTTAGACTCAAGACCAATTTACATTGGAGTCTGTAAAACTCGGCGACCTCAGAAAATTCTTGGCGAATCACCGCCCATGTCGGTGATCCCGACGAAGATCATCGTTTGAACTCCCACAATAACTGAGAGCCTTATAAATTTCGGTGAGGAAGGTGACTACTCAGTGTGACACTGATTAGTTCGGCGATCGTGACTAATGTCACCGAATGGGTAACAACTGGACGGTTTTAAAGGCATATGGTTTCAAAGGTTGACAAATTTTCATTTTCCACTCAATTTCAACTTTCGCAAATCTGCACCTAATAAGTAATTTTCATTATCTTTGCATTCCTGGTATTTTAGTCGTCAATTGGTGTTCAAACTTGGGATTACATTGCTTCCTAGCATTTCAAAGTACGTCAATCAGCATAAAAGGTTGGTTTTTGCGAACCCCGAGGCTACTTTGAAAATTTTGTTCTCTTATTCAATTGGGCTTATTGAATTGATGTGTGTTGGGCCTCTCTGATAGATTTAGATTGTTGAAATGTTGAGTTCTATTTGTAAATCTTGCCCATTTTATCTTGATTTTTGAACTCCCTTTTCATTATCTTGATTTTTGAACTCCCTCTCGGACACCCTCTTTCTGCATGAAGAACAACCTCCGCTTTAACCCACTCACTCTCTCGAGCTTAGTGTGTGGAGATGGGACTAGGCTTCACTCTCTCGAGCTGAAACTCATGTCGACCAACTCACACTGGCCATCAATTTAATGGTCTTAGTTTTACGACCTCTCTATCGAGCAAGCCGAAAACACATATATGAGATTATATTTGAAACTACAACCTTGTTAAGTTCATCCACAACCACTAAATGAAATCACATTTAAACTACGAATAGACTATCAGCAAGCAAGATCCAACAACTAATCTAGCCCATATTCACAAAATCACACCCCAAGAATTAGGGTTTTAGCCATGCATGTAAAAGAGATAAATAAGCATACCAATATCAGTTTCCATCAATGGGTATGCAAGATTAAGTTTTAAAACAAGCAAAAAGTGAAGAAATCAAGAGACCCAAGTCCAATTTCTTGAAGGTGAAACCCTTGAAAGCTCCAAGTTCTTCAAAACCCTCTCCAAAACTTAGAGAGAATATCTCCAAAACTCTGTCTAAAACTTGATAATCTAAAAACTACGTAAAACAAGGTAAAATTCGCTGCTAAGCATAAAAACTGAACTAGTATTTATAGTTTTCAGAAAATGTGCTCCGAAGGATTTTTCGGCTATGTTAGTGAAAATCGCCAATGCATTCGGTGATCTGCCCTTTGGTCTACTTCATCGCCTTTCATTAGTTGCCTTCAGTGTCTTTGTGTCCTGGATAATTGAGCGATGTAGCACTGCTTTGCGGAGTCATTAAATTATACACCGACTGATCCTTTTCATCACCAATTTTTTCCTTTCCTTCAGGGATCAGCACACTCGAACAAGAGGTGAATATACGATCTGTTGGTGATTCGCCGAATGTGTTCGGCGATTCGCAGATCTTCGTTTCTTCGGTCATTTAGCTTCTTTTTGCTCCTTTTTGCTAAGTAGTGTCCATGCTTTGCCTTAAACTTCAAATACCTGAAACTTAAAGGTTTTCATCAGATATCGAGATAAAAAATGCATTTGAGGACAATAATTTTATCAAAATATAGCCCTAAATGAGTCAAAATCGTGGACTCATCAACACCCCCGACTTAAACTTTTGCTTGTCCTCAAGCAAACTCAAGTTCAGTCGTTAAAAAGGGATCTCTCAAACAGTGATATACAAGATTCAATCATGAATGTACACAACAAAACTCAAATTACTCATGCAAGGATCAATTATGTAATCAAAGATTCAAGTTGTGACACACCATTACCAAAGATTCTCAAGCTCGCAGTACTTGCTTCAAATGCAAGTTCAAGCTCAACTAAAGCTTTTTGATGCCCTCACACAAATGATGACTTCATTCTCACACACAAAGGTATAATCAATTAAAGTTTAGGAATCAGATACAACGCTCACTCTAACAAAGAGGAATGCAATGCATGCTTTCACTTATAGGTTTGCCCATATAATCTGGTCAACAATCGTTACAACTTTCTCAGGATAAAAAAGGTCTTTTCTTCTCCTTCATCTTTCTCTTTAGTGTTCATAACTCATCCCATTATTCACTTTCCCATGGTGTGTTGGAAACCCAATTTGTTTTGTATTTTATTCCACAACTTTCCTTTTCATTTCTTTTCTTTTCTCTTTTTCTTCTCTTTTTTTTTATAAGGGGGTTTCCCTTTTCTTGCAACATCATGGGTTTAGGGAGACTTTTCCTGCACTTCTTGAATTTCCTTTTTCTTTTCACCACACCCCAAACTTAGTCTTTTACCCTAAGTTGGCTATTCACTAAAGCACAAATCAAGAGAATTATAGGTAGTAAATTAGGAGAGGTCTAGGTTTCACCAAGTTTCTTCCAAAGAAAGGTAAGGTTCAAGAGGTGTTCAAGAGAGGTTTACACATTCACAAAGGAGGTCACAAAAGAGGTATATGTCAAACTGGTTCACTCTCTCCAAAATTTTCCTAAGATCATCTCAAGAGAAAGCCTCACATAATCAACTGGACCAACGGGGCAAATTCTAGGTGTTGTCATGCATAAGTAAAAATAAGATTATAACACAAGGCATCGACACTTAAGTCAAATAAGACTCCACACTTTTGCTAGTGTGCAACGGTCATTACAAGAGACTCAATTTGAAAATTGGCTAGTCACAACGAGATGCAAAGAATTCACATATTGCCTATGCAACTTCATTTGGCCTCATCGTAGCTGCACAATTATGTTCATTCGATTGAGAGCACTATTAAAGTCATCGGTATTTATCAGAACCAAGACATAAATTTTGCAAAAGAACAACCACAATTTACACACAAGAGGTGGCAAATTTTTTTGGAAGGGTCGAAATCATTTTGCAATTTTAAAATAAAAGGAGAAATAAGCTTAATCATCCACGGAAATAGATAAAACACAACTTCAAAGCAAAACAACCCAAATATATACACAACACAACTATCAACACAAAAAGTGTGGGCTTCACCCCACCACCATTAAAAGGTATTTGTCCACAAATGCAACTAAAAGTATCCAGAAGTAAAAATATAAGAAGGCAGAGAGGGAGGTAAAGAAAGGTCATGTCTATGCAGTCTCTCTCTCTATCGGGGTCTCAGTGGCTGGTGTAGCAGTCTGTACATGGGCATCAGTGCCTGGAGTAGCCTCAGATCGAGTGGCCATGCCAGATCCACTAGGAGCTGTTGTTGATGTCTCAGTCGGCAATGTCTGGATCACCGGGTGCACAACCGTCTCTATAAGATCTGGAAAGTCTCTGAATATGCCCTCATCTCTACTCTCTTATTTCTCCTCAGCATGTACTGATATCAACTCCTCGTCTGTCTCTGCATCCGAATCTACATGTGTTGTGCCATCCTCCTACATATCTCTGGTGGTAGCCAGAGGAATCCCCGAGGTCTCAGGAGCATCCTCATCAGCTGCATCCCGTATCAGTGAAGTGAAGTCCACAGCCTTCAAATAGTCTGCATCCTTTCTTAAGCTCACAATCTCGGCTTTTAAAGTCGTCACCTCAGAGGCCTCCCCCTGTCTACTCTCACAAGCAATGACTCTCACTGTAAAGGCATCAACAGAAGTCTGAAGGGGAGTAAGTGCTGCTAGTATGGCCATGTCAATCATCTCCAGAACAGACATAGCTAGTCAGGTAGCTCTCACATCAGCTAAATAGGCCAACTGCCCCATCTTCAGGATCATGGCCTGAGTGATCCTGTCAGGCTAGGAGGATGAGGATTCACCTGGGGCCTATGAGGAAGAGGAGGAAGGAGAGGGTATACCTGAGGTCTTAGAGGCCGGAGTAGGCGAAGGTGCCTCTGCTGGTAATGAGTCAACACTGACCTCTGGAGAAGTATCTGTTGGAGTTGCTCTTCTCCTGTCAACCTCCTCTCGTATGAACTCGGCCTCTATACACCAGATATCGGTGGAAGAAGAAGGGGTGACCTCAACATCCCTCATAGTGTCACGAGGTAATCCGGCTCGCCGACACAACTCAGTGACCAGAACTGCAAATGACAGAGACGTCAGCTTCTGTTTGGCTCTCATGGCCATCTCCTATAAAATCAGAAGTCCCAGATCGATCTGCCTCCTGGCCATGATTGAGCCAAGGTAAGAGTCCTTAGGATAGAGTATAATGGACTCGTTCTGGGATGGCATTATAGAGCTGTCGATGAAGCTAAACCAAAACCTGGAGATGATGTTCATGTCCCTCTTCTCAATGAGAGCTCCTGCATCCATCTACCTCGGGGTGGTGTTAGAAATCATCAGAGCCAACCAGCCCTTTAAATCATCCAGGGATTGAAAAATCGTCAAGCCCTAGTAAAGAAGTGCAGAGTGCAGCGGTCTACCTAATAAAGCATTAATGTGCTCACTTTGACACTCCATTTCCTTGTCTCTGACCATGACCGACTTCACTAGTCAAAACTCACTTGCCTTCTTCTTGTTCTTCGGCACCAACTCCCCATAATAAGTGTAAAACTCTATTACCCAAGAGGGAATGTAAGGGATTTGGGGCCATGTGAACTCCTTGAACTCATGGTATCAGAGAGTTTCAAGCACATCAGGATGCTTGCCTTCCAGACCCTCCATAGATAGTAACTTATCCTCAATGATGGTACGTAAACCATCACCTTTCAATCTGTTTATTAACTTTGGTGGAGGAACTATAGGGAGTGTAGGAGTTATTGAGGGTGCCTGAGCTGGCACTGAATTTGTAGTCGAATGAGTTGCAGCTGATGAATTTGTAATGCCCTTTGTCATTTTCTAGGGTGGTTCTGTTAGATTGGTCCGTACCATATCTGCAAAAGTTTGAGAGAAATTAAGAAAACAAAAGCAAACTCTAGCACAACAAATCTTGTTGCAGATAAACTTCACCGATCCAGTCGGCAAGTCGCCGAACCACTTTTGCGAGCTAAGTCTGGCTTGCCGATGAGGTTGGCTAAACAACTAAGGCAAGTCAGCAGTAAGAGAGTCCTTTCAGTGAATTATTGACTACTTTTGACGAGCAAGGGTTTGTCCGCCAAAAGTTACAGTCCATAAAGGTCTCAAGGGTAGCATACAGATGGCGATCAAGAATACTTTCGGTGAGTCGCCGAGTGCGTTCGACGACCCATGGCTTCTCGCTGAAAGTAAAAGTCTCAAACATCTAATTTGACACGATATTAAGGAAGAGATGGAGACATTGGGTGAACCATCGAACGATTCGGTGAGCTTGACCCAGCTCGCCGAATGGCCCAATGTGTCCATTTTCAATCCATCTTCTCAAATCCAATTATGCGAACCCCGAAAGCAAAATCAAAACATGCATTAATGATATTCAATCAAGACCCATACTACCTATCACACCAGGATATTCAGATTTCTCCCAGTTTTGCCGAATTTATCCATTTAACGATATTTGCTCTTAAGAGTGATGTTACCCACTCCATTATTGAGCAAATCTCGACATCTAAGCACAAATGTGGGCTACTCAGACTTCACCCAATCAATCTAAACAATATTCAACCATCGCCCAATCAAATTTCAATCAATTCAAGGCATTCAATACGGGCATATTGACAACCAAACAATACGGGCAAGGTTTTCAAATTAAAATAGGAAATTAAGCATTCTAATACTACCAAAGAGGCCCAACACACATCAATACGATACGATCATTGCAAAAGAGTTCAAAATTTTCAACAATAAACTTGGGGTTTTAGGAATAACCTTTAATGTCGATTAAATTGCGATTGAAAAGCTAGGTGGCAAAGTATTCCAAATCCGAGCACAACTCAACAAACTAAAATGCTAGAAGAATGCTAAAATAAAGAAAATACAACCTTAGTGTTAGTTTAGGAGATTCAAGAGCGAGGGAAAGTGAAGAATTTCAAATTTTGAGTCTCTTGGCCAGTATAAATTGTCCAGTTCGTGCCCCCTCGGCGATGTTAATCATACTCGCCGCTTCACTCGACGACTCACCAAGTGGTCACTTTCCCGTCAATTGCTAAAATTCTTCAGTTTATTGGTGTCAAATTAGTGGTCTACATCGAGGTCGCCGACCTGGCAAGCGATGCGCCATACTGCTTCGTAATTTCACCAAGTTTTACAGGCTCTGACTTGAACTTGAATTGAGCCAAACGGTGGGTCAAGTCGGGCTCGCCGACCTCTTCAGCGATCCTATGACTGACCATTTTCTCGCTAATCTATATTTTTCTCCACTTCCCTTATTCGAACCTACACCACTAGCACACCATTATTTATAAAAGTAAATTAAAGCATTTAAAACCATGGGTTGCCTCCCAAGAAGTGCCTTCGCTAACATCGTGGCACGACACATCTCCTTATTAACATCCTATTTTTGGGGTCGACCTTAGCACCACTAGGTGACCCCTATTGCTTAGTTGAGTAGAGATGAGGTAGCTCATAAGTCACTAGGTTCTCGAGTAGCTGAATAGATTTGGAGTGAGAGCCAACCATTTGATTTAACACTTTATTGCCCTCTTTCATCTCTTCCAACACTCTATCTTGCTCAGTGACCTTTTGGAGAATGAGTAGCAGAGTATCCTCGGCACGTCTACTATCATTGTTCGTAGATTTTTTTCACTCATGAGGAGGTATATATCTCCCTTGGAGGTTGCACTGGGTTTCCACCGCTGTTATTTTGGTGGCCAACTCGTGCAACTAAGTTACCAATACGGGTAATGTGAAGTCCCTCTCGACTTCATGCTTCATCTCAGACGAGTTGCCACTATTTCCTTAAGCCATGCCCAGGGAACCTACCTACACCAACAAATTTAAAGAAAAACAAAACAAAAAAATAAGATTAGTAAACTACGATTATTGAAAGTAGAATTCAACTTAAGCCAATAAGTTTAACGTAACACCACTCCCCGACAGCGGTGCCATTTTTATGTTTGCGTAATCAATGACACAACTTCCGATGCAAGTGTCTACTATCGTGCATTAGTATAATAACCCAACCAAGGATTGGGGTCGAGTCATAAGGGAGTGGGCGCAAAAATTAGTGGTTAAGTGCGAACGTGCTAAAGTTAACCGTAGCTAAGGACTTTATCAAATAAAAACATAACAAGTTAAATAGGGTGACACAAGCGTCAATTATCTAATGGGGGTTTGTAAGCAAGGAACAACTAAAATAGTGAAAATAAGGAAAAATACAATTATGGAGACGGGATTCTTGGGATGTGATAGGAATACGGGATAGACTAAATCATTGGGTACACGCTTTCGATAGTAAATTCATGGAGTACTTGTGACTAGGCGAGACTTTAAAGGGGATAAGCTCTCTCTCCAGCAACTTACCCCATTTTAAGTGGGTTCCTCTCGGACACCCTCTTGCAGCATGAAGAACAGCATCCGCCTTAACCCACTCACTCTCTTTAGCTGAGTGTGTGGACATGGGACTAGGGTTCACTCTCTTGAGTTGAACCTCCTGTCGACCCACTCGCACTGGCCATTTATGAGTTCACAAATTTGACTCATTTAGGTCTTTATTTTTATAGAAATAGTGTCCTCAAATGTTTATTTAGTCTAAATATCTTATGAAAACATTTAAGTTTTAGGTATTTAAAGTTTTAGTGGAAGCATGGACAATTAGGCGCAAAAAGGAACAAAAAGGCTGAAAAGAACGAAGAAGCTAAAGACTCAGCATTGCCAAGCATGCTTGGCGATTCACCGAAGGGACGCACTTCTCCATTTGTTCCAATACGCGAAGCCCCGAAGGAGAAGGATCAAAAAGGCGATGAAAGGAGCAGTCGGCATTTCGCCGATCAGTTCCGCAAAGTAGAAGTATACTGCACAATGATCCAGAACGCATATATATTAAAGGCAAACCACAAACGGCGATGAACTAGAAGAAGAGCGAATCGCCGAGTCATTCGGCGTTCGCGACTAACCTCACCGAGTGATTCACCAACACTATTTTCTAAAGTCTATAAATACTAAACTCTTTATTAATTTTAAGTGTGGAACATTAGAGTAAAAACATTATTGTAATTTTCACTTAAGCTTTTATATTTTCTCTCAAGTTTGGAGAAAGTTTTGTGGGAGACTTAAAGAAAGGAGTTCATCTTCCCCAAATTTGAAGTGGGTCTTCTCTATTCTTCTTCCTTTGCTCAAATCAAGGTTTAATTTCTTGTACCCATTTGATTTCTCTATCATTTTAGGTATAATTTCTTATTTCTTAATGTGTGGCTAAAAAACCCCATTCTTGGGGTGTGATTTAGCAAATATGTGTTGATATTATTGTTGGGTCTTGTTTGATGATAGGTTAGATGCATTTTAATGGTGATTTCACCTAGTGGTTGTGGTTTAATTTAACGGGTTTGTAGTTGCAAATACGAAACCACCCATGTGTTTTCGGGTTGCTCGAGGGAGAGGTTGCAAAATGAAAACCGCTAGACTGATGGCCTAAGGAGTGGATCGGCATGAGGTTCAACCTAAGAGGATGAGCCATAGTCCCATATCCTAACACTCAGCTCGAGAGAGTGAGTGGGGTAAGGCGTAGGTTGGCCTTCATGCGGCAAATGGGTGTCCGAGAGGAACCCATTTAAAACGGAGTAAGTTTCCCGAGAGGGAACTTATTTCCATCTAAAGCTTAGCCTAGTCAGTATTATCTTGCAAATTTGCTATCGAAAGCATGTACCAAATGATTTATATCAATGTATATTGCAGTCACACCCCAAGAACTTTTCCCCATCCTCGAATTTTATCTTGATTGTTGTTGTTTTAGCTAACCCCCTTTGATATTTGACACATTTGTGTCAGACACTTGAATTTACTTTGTTTCTATTCGAAAAATTCTCAAACTATAGCTAACTAGAACAAAATTCTGGCCAAACTACTATTTTCACTACCACTCCCTTGTGACACGACCCAAACCCTTGGTTGGGTTACTATATTATCAATGATCGTAGACACACGAACCGTAGGTTAGTGTCATTGGTCACGATAAGCATCAAAATGGCGCCGCTGCCGGGGAGTGGTTTCACGTGATAATGTAGTTTTCTAGAGTTTTTGTTCTCTCTAGTGTAGTTTTTACTAATTTTACTTTTAGTTTTGTTTTTCTTTTAATTTGTTATTTTAGGTGAATATGCCTGAGCAAAGTAGCGGCAAGTCAGCCGAAATAAACCAAGGAGTCGATAAGGACTCCATGATGATTGCACTAGCATCTCAGCTGAATGACTTGGACACCAAGATAGCTGAGGTAGAAAGCCAGTGCAAACTGAAAGGGAGGTACACACACCCTTATGAGCAAACACGCTTTACTAACGATGAAAGTAAACGTGTTGAAGACACGCTGCTAAACATTCTCCAAAAACTCCATAAGCAAGATAGAACATCCAATGGATGAAGGAGAATGTCGAAGTGTTAAAATAGATGGTTGGCTCACACTCCAGATCCATCCACCAGATTAAGACACTCATAAGTCATGTGTTGCCTCATTCCCACCTGACAAGGAGATGGGGGACTCCGAGCGAGTTAACCCCAAGAATTGGAACGTGAATGAGGAATCGCATCATGCCATGAGGTTAAATAAGGCGCTGTTTAGGAGGCAATCCAAAATCCTTTTTTACTTTCTTTTGTTTCTTGGTAGAATAATGGTGTGTTGTTTGTACATGTTAAAGTAAGGGAGGTGATTGAAGAAGTGCATGAAGGTGAGCGATCAATCCATTTGGCGCATCGCCAATGAGATCAGTGATCACAATTCTTTCCGCCGTCTGACTCAAGGCACTGTCAGCTTGGATCCTGTAAAAATTGGTGGTTTGTAGAAAATGAAAGGTACATCACTGAACATGTCGGCGATCTCGATGTAGACCGTTGTTGGGATTCTCACATGAGCTGCAGATTCTGTTAAATTTGGTGAAGAAATCAGACACTTGGCACTTCGCTGAGAGAATGGGCGAACTTGATACACATCACCAAATGGGCCGCAACTGGACGGTTTTCGCACGCATCAGGTTTAAGAGTTCCATTTCATTCACTTTCTCTCACTTTTTCATCCTATCAAACTCACACCTACACTTTAGTTTTATATTTCCCACTTTTTTGGAGTATTTTAGCTGTCAAACTGTGCGCGGAGTTGGATTACATTTCTGCATAGCGTCTCAATAGCATTTTAATCAGCATAAAAGGTTGGTAACTTGAACCCTGCATTTAATTTATTAAAATTGTACTAATTTGCATAATGTTGATATGGTGAAAACCATTGCTGAGTCTGAGGATTCATGGTATTGCATGTGCAACCAATTATGATTCAACACTTACTGCGTAACTGGTAGAATCCCACTCAATTGTGCTTTGATTTAAATTGTGGTGTTTTGGGTATATAAAAATCATTGTGGGTCTTCATTGAATTAAGGTATCAGAAGCTTAAACTGCGATATCAGGAGTTGCGGGGTTAGATTTAAAATAAATGGGTTGAAAATAGACACGTTTTGCTATTTGGCGAGTTGAGTGTAGCTCACCGAACTACTCAGTGGTTCGCCAAACGTTGCTTTGCATCTTGAACTAAAATGGTAAATGTATTCATTGATTTGTTACTTTCGGTGGTAAGTCTAATGTCGCCAGGTGCACTCGGTGACTCGCCGAAAGTTTCCTTGTCCGCCCCTTTGTCTGCACTCTTGTATCAGCTGTGCATTACTTTTCAGCACATCGCCTAATTGGGTGAGCACTTTGCCAATTGTCTTGGTGAAGCAACTCCACACCTAGGACCCCCCTTTTGCTCCAAATTTTAACATATGGTCTAACTTTTTCTCGAAGCCTTTTGCAGAAATGGCTAGACCAAAAGTAGCAGGATGGGAGATGCCACCCCGATAAGTAAGAGCACGAGATTTCAAAAGAGACGAGAAGATAGCAGAGCTGGCAAAAGAAAGAAAAGTGAGTAAGAAAGCAAGTGACAGCAGGAGGATCCCCATTGATCTCACTATTCCTTCGTGGAAACATGGATTCTACACAACACTAAACTCCTTCAAGGCAACCCATGAATTAGACAAGATGATTGCAACTAATATCGCTATAGAGGCTAGGGCAGATTCACACAATGCAACCCTGAATGACAGTCCGGGGACCATTGTCGAGTTTCAAAGGTAAAGCATCGGACAAAGATGCACCAACAGATGGAGTAAGCGTGTAAAAAGGATCCCCTCTTTACCTCTCTCTGAATTTCTGTACTTTTACTGGTAATTATTTTAGCACTTGCATTTGAGGACAAATGCTTTTATTATGGTGGGGTGAGGCCCACACCTTTGATATTATTTCGAATGTTGTTTTTGGTATACATTTGCGTTGTCTGTTTGATATTGGGTTGTTTGTTTTACGATTGTTTAAGCTTAGGGCTCTCTTTTGGGTTTAATTGAAAAGTAATTTTGACCCTTCCTAAGAAATTTCATTTTTCAAAAACATTCGGCCACTTCTTGTGTTGAAAGTGGTTGTTCTTGTACAAATTCAAGTCTCAGTTTTGATCAATACCGATGACTTGAATGGTGCTCTCAATTGAACAAACATGAACATGCGGCTGCGATGAGACCAAATTAAGTTGCATAGACAATATGTGAACTCTTTGCATCTCGTTGTGATTAGCCATTTATCGAATTGATTCTCTTGTAATGACCGTTGCACACTAGCGAAAGTGTGTGGGTTTGACTTAAATGTCGATGCCTTGTGTGACGAGCTTACTTTGAACCTTGCATGAATAAACCTAGAATTTGCCCCGTTAGTCTGATTGATTTAGTAAGGTGTGCTCTTGAAATGATCTTAGGCAACTGTTGAAGAGTGTAAGCCAAATTTGACATATACTTCTTTTGTGGCCTACACGTGAGCGTGTGAAACTCTCTTGAACACTCTTTGAGCCTTACCATTCTTTCGAAGAACCCTGATGAACCCTATACCTTACTTGACCCACTACCTATAATCCTCTTGATTTGTGGTTTAGTGAATAGCCAACTTAGGTCAAAAGCCTAAGTTAGGGGTGTGGTGAAGAGGAAAAGGAGAAGTCAAGAAGTGCAAGAAAAGTCTCCATTAACCCATGGTGTTGCGGAAAAATGGAAACCCTCCGTATAAAAAAAAAGAAAAGTTATGGAATAAAAGTACAAAAGAAATTGGGTTTTCAAGCAATCCATGGAGGTGAATAAAAAGATGACTTAAAAGCACTAGAAAAAGAATTGATAAAGGAAAACAAGGGATGTCTTGAGAGTACCACATCTCATGACGAAAAATTCATTGAGCCTAAATGACCATACCTTTGCACTCAGCCCCATTACAAGCCTTAGAAATGCCTTTTTGATCTTGAGTGAGCTGAACCGAAGATCGATTGGAAAATAAGGGCAAGCCTATGGATGAAAACATACATTGAGTTCCTCTTTTTGAGTGTGAGCATTGCATATGATTCCTGATCTTGAATTGATTAACCTCTGTGTATGAATATGGAATCATTCTTTGTGTCAGGGAATTTAGATACTTTTTGTTGAGCTTGAACTTGTACAAGTAGCAAGTATTGCGAGCATTTGGCAATGGTGTATCACAACATGAATCTTTCAGTACACAATTGATCTTTGTGTGAGTAATTTGTGTCTTGTTGTGTATGGTCATCATTTAGTCTGCTGTAGCACTATTTGAGACATTCTATTTGAACTGCTGAACTTGAGTTTTACTTGAGGACAAGCAAAAGTTTAAGTTGGGGGTGTTGATGAATCCACAAATTGGACTTATTTAGGGCTTTATTTTTATAGAAATAGTGTCCTCAAATGCTTATTTAGTCTAAATATCTGATGAAAATAGTTAAGTTTTAGGTATTTGAAGTTTTAGTGGATGTATGGACACTTGGGGGCAAAAAAGAACAATAAGGCAGAAAAGAATGAAGAAGCTGAATCCTGAGCATCGCCAAGCATGCTTGGCGATTCGCCGAAGGGACGCACTTCACCCTTTGTTCCAGTACGCGAAGCCCTGAAGGAGAAGGATCAAAAAGGCAATGAAAGGAGTAGTCGGTGTTTCACCGATCAGTTCTGCGAAGCAGAAGTATACCACCCAATAATCCAGAATGCATAGATGCTGAAGGCAAAGTGCAAATGGCAATGAACTAGGAGAAGGGCGAATCGCCGAGTCATTCGGCGTTCGCGACTAACCTCACCGAGCGATCAGCCAACACTATTTTCTGAAGTCTATAAATACTAAACTCTTTATTAATTTTAAGTGTGGAACATTAGAATATAAACACTATTGTAATTTAAACTTTATCTTTTATATTTTCTCTCAAGTTTGGAGAGGGTTTTGTGGGAGACATGAAGAAAGGAGTTCATCTTCCCCAAATTGGAAGTGGGTCTTCTCTATTCTTCTTCCTTTGCTCAAATCAAGGTTTAATTTCTTATACCCATTTGATTTCTCTATCATTTTAGGTATAATTTCGTATTTCTTGATGTGTGGCTAATAAGCTCATTCTTGGGGTTTGATTTAGCAAATATGTGTTGATATTATTGTTGTGTCTTGTTTGCTGATAGGTTAGATGCATTTTAATGGTGATTTCACCTAGTGGTTGTGGTTTAATTTAATGGGTTTGTAGTTGCAAATATAAAACCACCCATGTTTTTTCAGCTTGCTCGAGAGAGAGGTCGTGAAACCAAGACCGCTAGACTGATGGCCTAAGGAGTGGGTCGGCATGAGGTTCATCCCGAGAGGGTGAGCCCTGCTCCCATATCCTAACACTCAGCTCGAGATAGTGAGTGGGGTAAGGTGTAGGTTGGCCTTCATGCGGCAAATGGGTGTCCTAGAGGAACCCATTTGAAACAGAGTAAGTAGCCCGAGAGGGAACTTATTTCCATCTAAAGATTAGCCTAGTCACTATTATCTTGCAAATTTCCTATCGAAAGCATGTACCCAATGATTTATATCAATTTATATTGCGGTCACACCCCAAGAACTTTTTCCCATCCTTGAATTTTCTCTTGATTTTTGTTGTTTTAACTACTTGTGACAAAACCCTCTTTGATATTTGACACTTTTGTGTCACCCACTTAAATTTTGTTTTTATTCAAAAAATTCTCAAACTACAACTAACTAGAACAAAATTCTAGCCTACTATATTTTCACTACCACTCCCTTGGGACACGACCCCAACCCTTGGTTGGGTTACTATATTATCGACGATGATAGACACTCGAACCGTAGGTCAGTGTCCTCGGTCACGATAAGCATCAACCATCAATTTAGTTGTCTTAGTTTTACGACCTCTCTCTCGAGCAAGCTGAAAACACATATATGAGATTATATTTGCAACTACAACCTCATTAAGTTCATCCACAACTACTAAACAAAATCACATTTAAACTACAAATAGACTATCAACAAGCAAGACCTAACAACTAATCTAACCCATATTCACAAAATCACACCCCAAGAATTGGGGTTTTAGCCACGCATGTAAAAGAGATAAAAAAAAAGTATACCAATCTCAGTTTCCATCAATGGGTATGCCAGATTAAGTCTTCAAACAGGCAAAAAGTGAAGAATTCAAGAGACCCAAGTCCAATTTCTTGAAGGTGAGACACTTGAAAGCTCCAAGTTCTTCAAAACCCTCTCCAAAACTTAGAGAGAATATCTCCAAAACTCTGTTTAAAACTTGATAACCTAAAAACTAGGTAAAACAAGGTAAAACTGGCTGCAAAGAATAAAAACTGAACTAGTATTTATAGTTTTTAAAAAATGTGCTCCGAAGGATCTTTCAGCGACGTTAGTGAGAATCGCCAATGCATTCGATGATCCGCCCTTTGGTCTCCTTCACTGCCTTTCATCAGTTTCCTTCAGCGTCTTTGTGTCCTGGATAATTAGGTGATGTAGCACTGCTTCGCGGAGTCATTCAGCGATACACCGACTGCTCCTTTTCACCGCTGATTTTTTGCTTTCCTTCAGGGCTCAGCACACTGAAACAAGAGGCGAATATGTGATATGTTGGCAATTCGTCGATTCCCAGATCTTCGTTTCTTCATTCTTTCGGCTTCTTTTTGCTCCTTTTTGCTAAGTAGTGTACATGCTTTGCCTCAAACTTCAAATACCTGAAACATCAAAGTTTTCATCAGATATCGGGATGAAACATGCATTTGAGGATACTAATTTTATCAAAATATAGACCTAAATGAGTCCAAATTGTGGACTCATTAGCAAGGCAGAGCCGGACCTCACTTTCATTCCCAGTATTGATCATAGAATTATGCAAACAAGCTAGGATACCTTGAGATGACAATAAGGATATGGAAGTGATGCCCACAACCTCTACTAATATCTGAAGGATCAAAGTCGAATACCTTAAGGATCAAGCATAAAGGAAGAAGGCAGCATCAGTGGAGTTAGTAAACACAGAATCATCACCTCCAGAGGCACCTCTGCCTACTCTGGCCCCTGGGCCTTCAGGTATATCCATTACCACTACTGCTCCTGCTGATACTCCAAGTTCTTCTGCTACTGTAAGGTCTCCCAGACTCACTGTTATTGCTGTTGTTTCCCTGCCTGTACTCACCCAGGCTTCCCTACTTCAGATGGGGCATCTAGCCCTTCCTGCTGATCGTCGGGCTGCAAGTCTAAAGGCCTATGTTCCAGGCATAATCCAGATTGCCCTAGCTGATGTTGTGACACCTCTGATCACTACCATTGATGCCCTAGCAGCGAGAATAGCGGTGTGTGAGCACAACCAAGGGGCCACAGTGGAGTTGACGACTTTAAAAGCTGCCATTGCTGAGCTGCGAAATGATGTAGACCACCTGAAGTCCACCGATGTGTCCATGGTCTTTGGAATAGTGGAGATTCCAGACGTTCCTGAGATGCCACAAACCACCACTGGACATGGGCATAGAGCGGAGCAGACAGCCGATCCTGAGTCAGAAGTAGAGACTGGTGAAGAGATGCATGAGGAGACTAAGGGAGCTGCAGATGACGACCTGACTGAGATGGAAGCAATTATGATAGATGATGTTGTGCAGGCTTCCTTAGCACCTGTGTCTGGATCCAGTGAAGTTGTTCCTGCTGGGGTCGTTCTGGGAACTGAAGCCTAGACAGATAGAGCGACCAATTAGCCAGTATCCCCTCTTTACCGCCCTCTCTGTCTTTCTTTATTTTAAATTTTGGATTTTTTGTTATTTGTATTTGAGGACAAATGTTTTTATTTGTGGTGGGGTGAGGCCCACCTTTGTGTGCCATTGATGTTTGTTTTTTGTTTATATTTGGGCTTTGTTCTTAAATTATGTTTACAATGCTTTCTGTGGATGTTTGAAGTTGTGGCTCCTTTTATTTTCAATTGCAAAATGATTTTGACCCGTCCAAAAAAATTTGCGACCGCTCATGTGTTGAATGTGGCTGTTCTTTTGCAAAATTTAAGTCTCGGTTCCGATCAATACCGATGACTTGAATAGTGCTCTCAATCGAACGAACATGAATGTGCAGCTACAATGAGGCCAAATGAAGTTGCATAGACAATATGTGAACTCTTTGAATCTCGTTATGACTAGCCTAGTATCAAATTGAGTCTCTTTTGATGATCATTGCACACTAGCTAAAGTGTGGAGTCTTGTTTGACTGTAGTATCAATGCCTAGTGTGATGAGCTTACTTTAAAACATGCATGATAGATCCTAGAATTTTCCCCATTGGTCCGGTCGACTAAGTAAGGCTATCTCTTGATATGATATTAGGCAACTTTAAAGAGTGTGAGCCAATTTGACATATACCTCTTTGTGGCTTACCTTGTGAGCATGTGTGAACCTCTTTGTAACATACCCCTTGAGTCTTACCTTTGTTTGGAAGAAACTTGATGAAATCATAACCTATCTTTATCCATTACCCATAATCCTCATGAAGTTGTGGTTAGTTTGAATAGCCAACTTAGGCCAAGTTGTGTGGTGAAAACAAAAGGTAAATCAAGAAATGCAAGAAAGTCCTTCTTACCCATGATTTTTAGAAAAACGGAACCCTCCATAAGAAATAAAAAAAATAAAAAATGAGAAAAGAGAAAGGAAAATAAAAAGAATGAAAAAGTTGAGGAATAAAGTGTGAAGATATAAAGAAAATTGGGTTTCCAAAAATCCATGAGAAGTGAATAATGGGATGACTTATGAGCACTAGAAAAAATGATGAAGGAAGAGGAAAAGAAGTGTTGTGAATACCACATCTCATGAGGATAAAAGTCACTAAGCCAAAATGACCATACCTTTGCACTCATCCCCATTACAAGCCTTGAAAAGACCTTTTTTATCTTGAGTGAGCTGAAACAATTGTTGATCGGAAAATATGGGCAAACCTATGGTTGAAAGTATGCATCGTGTTCATCTTTCTGAGTGTGAGCGTTGCATTTGATTCCGAATCTTTAAATTGCAAACCATTGTATGTGAATATGGAATCATTCCTTGTGTGAGGGTATTTGAACACTTTGGTTAAGCTTGATCTTGCATTTGAAGCAAGTATTGTGAGCATGAGATTCTTTGATATTGGTGAGTCACAACTTGAATCTTTGAGTGCACATTTGATCTTTGCATAAGTAAATTGAGTCTTGTTGTGTGCATTCATGATTGAGTCTTGTGCATCACTATTCGAGACACCTTCTTTGAACGACTGAACTTGAGTTTACTTGAGGAAAAGAAAAAGTTTAAGTTGGGAGTGTTGACGAGTCCATATATTGGACTCATTTAGGGCTATGTTTTGATAGAATTAGTGTTCTCAAATGCATATTTTGTGTCAATATCTGATGAAAACCCTTAAGTTTCAGGTATTTGTAGTTTGAGGGAAAGCATGGACACTACTTAGCAAAAAGGAACAAAGGCAGCTGAAAGAATGAAGAGATGAAGATCTGAGAATTGTCGAACCCGTTCGGTTAGTCGCCAAAAGGTCTTATCCTGGCCTTTTGTTCCAGTGTGCTGAGCCCTGAAGGAAAAGATCAAATCGGTGGTGAAATAGAGCAGTCAGTGTATCGTCGAGCAGTTCCACGAAGTAGTACTATACCGCCCAATGATCCAGGAAGTGAAGATGCTGAAAGCAAGAGCTGAAAGGCAATGAAGCAGACCAAAGGGCAGATCACCGAGTGTATCGGTGATGCCGAATGGCTCCTTCGCAACACATTTTCTAAAAACTATATATACTAGTTCAGTTTTTTATTCTTAGTAGTCAGTTTTAGTTGTAGTAAGTTTAGAATACAATTTTGAGAGATAATATTCTCTCTAAATTTGGAGAGAGTTTGTAAAGAACTTGAAGATTCAAAGGGTTTCAACTCTAAGATTTTGGCCTTGTATCTTGTGGATTCTTCACTATTGACTTGTTTTAAGACTTAATCTTGCATACCCATTGATGGAAACAAAGATTGGTATAACTTTTTATCTCTTTTACATGTCTAGCTAAAACCCCAATTCTTGGAGTGTGATTTTGTGAATATAGGTTAGATTATTTGTTGGGTCTTGCTTGTTTATGGTTTATTTGTTGTGTAAATGTGATTTCGTTTAGTAGTTGTGGTGGAACTTAATGAAATTGTAGTTGCAAATACTATTTCACCTTTGTGTTTTCGGCTTGCTCGAGAGAGAGGTCGTAAAACTAAGACTACTAAATTGATGGCAAGTGGGATTGGGTCAACATGAGGTTCAACTCGAGAGAGTGAACCCCAGTCCTTCTCCCACATACTCAGCTCGAGAGAGTGAGTGGGCTAAGGGGGAGGCTGTACTTAAAGCGGCAACTCAGTGTTTGAGAGAAATCGGGTTGATTTGGGGTAAGTTGTTTGAGAGAGAATTTGCCCCCACTATAGTCTAGCCTAGTCACAAATATTCAACGAATTTACTGTCAAAACATGTACCCAATAGTCTATTTTAGCCCGTATTCCTATCACATCCCAAGAATCCTGTCTCCATATTCGTATCAATCGTTATTTTTGTTGATTTTGCTCTTTACTTGTTTACAAATCCTCCTATTGATAATTGACATTCGTGTCAAACCCTTTAATTTGTCATGTTTTTATTCACTTAAGTCTTTAGCTACGGTTAGGTTTAGCACTTTCGCGCTTAACCACTAATTTTCAGGAACCGCTCCCTTGGGACTCGACCCCAACCCTTTGTTGGGTTACTTTACTATTGTATGATCGTAGACACTTGCATTGGAAGTTGTGTCTTGACTAAGCAAACATCAGTACCATGATCAGAAATTATGGACAAGGGAACTCCATTCAACCTTACCATTTCTCTCAAGTCAAACTTAGCATAATCATCCGCCGAATAGTAAACTTTCACGGGAATAAAATGATCCAATTTCGTTATCCGATCTTTAAGACAAGAGACAAACATACCCTTAGGCACAAAATTTCCCCCTTTCAACTCTAGGATAGGCTCATTTGGGAACTTAAACGTGACTACATGGGTTCTACAATCAATAGAAGCATAACATGAGTGCATCCAATCCATACCAAAGATAACATCAAAATCTAACATATCAAGCTCTACCATGTCAAAAAGAGTAACTCTATTGGACAAGGAAATGGGACACTTTCTATAAACCCTCTCAGCCACAATAGAATCACCAACAGGAGTAGAGACTGAAAAAAAATCTAACAACACATCCAGAAGAACATCAAACCTCATAGCCACATATGGCATCACAAAAGTAAAGGTAGTACTGGTATCAAGTAAAGCATAAACATCAAGTTGGAAAACTATAAATATACCTGTAAACACATCGGGAGAACCCTCTTGTTCACCACGAGTCTGCAGTGCATAGAATTAGTTTTACTTAGGAGCATTGGAACTCGAAGCACTAGGTTAATCTTGCTTGCCCTAGCTTCCCTTAGCCGAAAGCAGGGAATTCTCTCATCTTATGACCACTCTTACCAAAACTAAAACAACCATCTATGTCAGCTAGACACTAACCCTCGTTCTTCTTTCCACACTTAACACAAGTAGACCTAGGCAATGAAGATCCACCACCTTTCCCTCCTTAAGGTTTAGGGTTACACACCCTCTTTTTGTTGAACTTAGAGGGAGCATTAGAGGAACCTTGACTTGAAAACACTTGTCGAAATCTAGCACGACCATGTACATCGGACCTTGCATGAGAAAAATTACCATCACCAGTTTTAGCCCTCTTTGTCTCCCTAAATCTTTCCTCAAGTTTCTCCTCTTCAATCTGTTGTGGATGAACCATGAGACGAGAAATTTCCAAGTCATTTATGAGTATGGCGTACGGCACTCTTTAACCACTATTTCGGACACACCCAAAATGAACTTACTCATCCTTGCCCTAGAATCAGCAACCATTTTTGGAGCATACTTAGATAGTTGTGTGAACTTTAGAGCATATTACCTCACACTCATCCTTCCTGACAAAGTTTGAAGAATTCAACCACCTTTGCTTCCCTAATCTCAAGGGGAAAGAACCTATTGAGAAAAGAAACCTTAAACTTCTCACAATCAAGAGGACCCGCATCTTCCAATCTCCCTTATTTCCATTGGTTGAACCAACTTTGAGCAACACCTTTAAGTTGGTAAGCGGCAAACTCCATCTTTTCCATCGGTGTCACTCCCATGATTATCAAGACCTTATAAACCTCATCAATGAACTCTTGAGGATCTTCCTTAACCTTAGAACCATGAAACTCCGGAGGATACATCATAGTTAAGTCCTTCACTCTAGATGTTGTCGTACCCACATTTGGGTTCACATGAACCTCAACCACTCTATTGGCTTGGGCCGTCATGGATTTCATCAATACTTAAAAAGCAGCCCTAACCTCCACATTAGTCACTTGTTCGGCCAAAAAATCGATCGGAACTTTAAGAGCTTTTTGTTTTGCATTCTCCCTCACATTCCTTCTAGCTTAAGCTATTTGAGTAGACATATCCTTTAGAGCATCGGATAAGGATTAAGAGAGATACCTTATATAGTTAAACTCTATCGCACGACTTAAAGTAATGAAAGAAGTGGAGTTTCCTAAACATCTTGTAGCATCTCATTCATAAATGTGGCGCACTTCACACACATGAACAAGACTCTACTATACGTGGTTTAAGAGACATCCTAGGACCATTCTAAACCTTGTGCTCTGATTACCAAGTTTGTCACGACCCAGGGGTACCCCCTAGATGTAACATGGTGTACAAGACCCCGAAAGACCCCATACAAGCCACTTAGTATTCATAACATAAGAAATATAATAAGAGAGGTAAAATAATAATTCAAGTCCAATCATTTTATAAAAGAAAGCGGAAGTCCAAAACACTTTGTCTCAATATAAATCTAATACAATAGAATTAAATTTTGCGTAGACCATACATCATGTCCACAACTGAAAAGTAACATAGAAACTAAACAATGGAAATCCGCCCTCGAACCATGAGGACTCACCAAATTGAGGAATCAACCAACCCAGGCTCTTGCCATGAAACTGAGAACCCTGAATATCAGACCCTACAGTTGGGAAAAATGTCAGCATGAGTATGTGTTAGTACAAAACAATGTACCAAGTATGATAGCCATGCATAAAACATTTAAATCATGCTAAAAAGGGGTCATTTCATGACATGCAATTGACCAAGATAAAACATGCTATAAGAACGTTAGAATATATATGAGAAAATGATCAAAATTGTCCTTAATGTATGGACTTAGATTGATTTGGTCCCTCATATATACAACTTATGGAAAAGGTCCTCTATCTATGTTAAAAACCTATCAATTTAGTCTTTCACCCTAAAACTCTAACGACACAAAAAAATTATGTCAAATTAAACAGAAATGTGCAACTCACATGACATACAAAAATCATAAACAAAACCTTTGTCTTCTTAGATCAATTCTAAGGTATGAAAACTCCCACCTTTCCAACAAAAAACTCCTTTTCTTGTAAAATCAATCGACACATATTTTTCCATTGTTGAACGATGTTAATAAAAAGAAACTCTAAGGGATCAAGCCCCTGTTATGGTAAGAATTTATCTTTCTTTTAGTCGAGGCAATCCAAAGGCCAACCTAGTTTGTATTCAATATTTGCAGGGTTGTTAGTACTATTTTTCTAATTTTTTTATATAAGATCTATTTTTTTATTTTTAGTGATATGAAAATCTTCCGTTTTGATTTTTTACTGTTGGGTTTTTTGGTTTGTGTATTCAAGAATATTTAGAAGTTATGGTGTACAAAATATACATGTATAGTAACACCTATAATGTGGTCTTAATCGGCTAAAATATGCAATCTTTTACTGCATATTATGTGTTCAAGGAGACTTTTTTTAGTATCAAACTTTATCATAAAGGATTGATAAAACATCAACCAGCCAAACAGTATGTTGGTGGTATCATTAACTACTTTGATTATGTTGAATTGAAGAATATCATTTTTACTGACTTGAAGAAGATGGTCGAATTATGTGGTTACCTGAATGATTCAATAATAATTTGGCATAAATGCGTAGAGCTTGATTATAAATGGAGATTAGTCTCCACAAAGGTTGAAGCGCATAACATAAAAAAATCCATCCCCAAAGATAGAGTAGTGGTGTTATACTTTAAGAATTTGGACTCTTATATTGGAATACACTATCCAATTGAGCTTGGATGCATAACTTGTCACGTTCTAGAGAACAAGATGTTGTTGACAAAGAGTTTTACAGGGAAAACTTATCTTCGAAAGATGATTTTGAGGATTCTGAAAATAAATTCTCCAATGATGAGATGATGGTTGATAAACAAGGACACTATAAACATAGTTTTTAGGATGGCAGAGAGCTTATTACTGATAAAATATTAAAGAAGATGGGGATCCTCATTGTGTGAACTTTGAGGACTATTAGAGTTTGGATGGTGATTTAGACAATGAAACTTTTGATTTTTCGAAGCATAATGCAAAAACTGATGGAAAAATTCCAATTTTTGCTTTGGAATATACTTTCGAAAGCAAGGAAGAGTTCAAAAATGCTATAACAACTCATGAGGTAAGCCAAGGAAGGTATATTCAGTGCAAAAAAATTATAAAGTAAGGATGAAAGCAAAAAATACACAATGATTGCAGCTGGGTAATAATGGCGTCAAGAATGCACAGGAAAAATATGTTTGAGGTAAAAACTTACAATCTCTCACATAGTTGTAAAAATTGGCACCATTATAACAAGAAGATAACTTCTTAATTCATTGCAAGGACCTATCTTGTTAGAATTAAAGATAATAGGGATGAAAAATGTCTGAATTCTGAGATACATTTAGTGTCGAGCTCAAAGATCATGTAACTTTAACTAAAGCTAGGATGACTAAGAAAAAGGCAATTGTATTACTTATTGGAAGTTTGAAAGATCAATTTGCCATTCTTTGTGACTATGTTCAAGAAATTGACAAAAAAAATACAAACACTTCAATTTATATGAAGTTTACTGATAATTAGATGCCTAATAAGCCATACAGATTTCAAAGAGTCTACTTATGATTTGTTGCTTGTAAAGAGGCTTTCAAAGTTTGATGTCAAAGAATAGTAGGTGTTGATGGGTGTTGGTTGAAGGGACCGATCTATGGGAATCAATTTTTGACACTAGTGGGTCTCGCTACTACTAATAACATATTTCCAGTAGCATATACGGTTGTTGAAAGGGAAACCTAGGAGACGTGGTCATGGTTTTTAAAACACTTGGCTGGTGACTTAGAGATTGACGATCAATAAAGCTAGACCTTTATGTCGGACAAACAAAAAGATTTGGTCGAAGAATTTAACTAGATTTTCCATATGTTGACCATATATTTTTTGTGCAACACCTCCAAATTATTTTAAGAAGGCTGGTTTTTTTGGTCAGTCCCTCAAAAATGCTCTTTGGGCTGCTGCAAATGCTACAACTGAGGAGTTTTTTAAAATTAGCATGGAGAAGATGCATGAATTAGATACCGAAGGCGCTGCATGGTTGAATGAAAAACCACCAACAGAATGGTCTAAATCACATTTTTCTACATGTGCAAAATGTGATGTTTTGTTAAATAATGTGTGAATGTTTTAATAGTATGATTCTTGATGCTCGAGACCAGACAATCATAACTTTGTCTGAGAAATTAAGATATCTTCTTATGGCTAGATTCCAAGTTAATAGTGAAAGCAGAAAGATGGAAGTCAGGGGACATTTGTCCTCGGATCAAAAGCATCTTGCAAAAGAATGAATCTGACGCAACTGTGTTTATTCCAAAAAAATCAAATCAGTGGAATTATGATATTCTTGGAGAATCGATTGCCGACAATTGGGTTGTGGACCTACAAAACAGAAAGTGTGGTTGTATAAAATGGATTATAACATGAATTCCAAGTAAACATACAATATCGGTCATTTAGGCTAAAAATGATGTGGTTCTTGATTATGTTGATGATTGCTACAAAGTTGATACATTTTAAAGGATTTATGAAAAGATCATTTTTCAGATCAATGGATCACAATTGTGGCATAAATTAAATAAGGTTCCTCCTTTGCCTCCGAAACTAGTAAGACAAAGCAAGAGGTGAAGAGGCTAGAAATTTAGGAGACGAGAGCAAGATGAGACATGATCAAGTAGAACAAGAATGAAAAAAAACAAATATCTGTTTATTGTAGCTTATGTCACAAGCCTGTCCATAATATAAATTATGGACCAAATCAAGATTGTTTTGATACTTAATGTGGTGTAGCTATCAATTTTGGGTGGGTTAAACATGGTGCCACAATTTTTTGTGTGTGAAGGACGTAAGTATTGTTTGTTTTGTGAATGATATGTACTGTTGCTGCTATTTATGAACATGGTGCAATTTCTTCTCTTTTTGTTTTTTGCGAAAAGAATAGATGGTGCTGCTACAGTAATGGCTCTTATGGTGATATTATTATGTTGTTGTTTTTCAAGTCATTTGCAGCTAATCTTTATTATGTTGTGTGGATGGGCTTAAGATAAGTGCTGAAAATATACTTTTTCTTTTATCCAAACACTATAAAAGTGCTTAAAAGTTATTTTGGCTTAATGCACTTATGAGTTGTGCTTGGTATTGCACGGATATGATGTATAGAGGAGTTGTCACAAGTAAATAAAGGTGATATGGAGGAGTTTAATAACCATGAGATTGCACAAGAGACACCTCCTTTCTATAATTGTGATGTTGTTGTTGCTGCTATACCGAGCACACATCCTACTAACAGTGTGCCTCATTATTGATGAAGACACCAACACAAATGTTAATCATAATTTTGCTCATGAGTTCCAGTCCCAAAAGGATGTCAACAAAATAAATTAAATTGCTAAAAACGTCATGGCAACAACATAGTATATATTCTTTAAACTAACAAGATCATGTTCTATTACTACGGTAGGAAATCGTACAAAATCATGCACTCAAGTAAACTTTATTATTGGATACGCTTAAAAAAGGTTGGAATCGAATTGACATATGTGACAAGAAGCAATGTCCAAGTCGTGAAATTTGACGAAATCCGAATGAACATACTAGGAGAAGTCTATCTGGTGCTATAAATTGGATCAGTGAGATTTTCGATTCACATGATGAATGCATCAACTTCATATACAACATATCAATGGATGAGCCTTGCATTTATCTAGTAGGATTTTTCTTTCCACGCTGCACCAGGGCAAAGAATATAAATTGGTTAGATGAGATATAGTAATACAGAGAGAGCCCAACGATCCTATCCGCCCAATGTACCTTATGAATTAATTGGACAAATCTACTTTTCACACCATGGAAGAACTGAATAATGGGCAAAGAATTGGAGAAAATGATGCCTTATATCCTAAGATGGTGGTCACCAAAATATTTCATCACGAGTTCAAACTAGAAATGTATCTTAGAGCAAATTTTGTTAGGATCATTGAGACGATTTAGATAAATCATCATAAAGATACAATATGCCTTGTTTATAACGCTGCTAAAAGAAATTTAAGGTTATCATATGGAACGTAATGTGCATCAGCAGTTTTCCACAATACATTTTTCTTCAAATGACTACCTTAAATGTTATCGACTAATATTACAACAATACAACTATAAAAAAAATCATATCATAGTTTCTTCGAGTCAATCATTTTTTCGCTACATTGATTGGCAAAAGCTTCATATATTTCCATATTTTCTTTGAGTACGGAAATTCTACTCAATATCTTTGAAATGTTAAATTGATTCTTATCATCTTATCGGAATGCATTTGGTGCATGATTCTAATTTCTCCAATCTGGCAATTTATAGTTTTTGTTGTTCTACTCCAGTATGTTTGATAAACAACAATTTTGATGAGTGTGTCAGTATTCATCTACTTCACCTTCGTCCAAACCTACCCAGACACTGTGTTGATTGATTTACAAGAAAATGATTTTTGTTTGAAAGGCGGGAATATTTCACCCTTTGGAACTGATCCAAGAAGATAAAGGTTTTGTTTAAGATTTTTGTATGTCACGTGAGTTGCACAATATCTCTGTTTAATTTGAGAGATTTTTTTTGTGTCGTTATGTTTTTAGGGTGAATGACTAAATTGATAAGTTTTTAACATAGATAAAAGATATATTCCATAAGTTGCACATATGAGGGACCGAATCAATCTAAGTGCACCACATATACACGATTAAGTTCGTACGAATGCTCCTTGAGGCATACTCTAAACCTAAGGCTCTGATACCAACTTTATCCGACCCAATTCACATAAGACATGATCTACGCTCAGTATGCCTAAGCCTAATGGCAAGCCTAGACAACTTTATGCTAAAATTTCGGCGAAGCTTCCTCAGTACAGGGAATTATCCATAAATTTTAACCTTGTCAGCACTTAATAAACAACAACCAAACCTACTACTATAAAAACATATAAAGTCTAAAAGATTAATATAATTTAAGTGAGTGACTTTCATAAAAATTAAAAGTTCGAAGTCACCTTTTCATCAATCCAAACAAAAACCAAAACTAAATTTTCAAGATCGACTCAAAGAGAAATACTCTAGGATTAAGAACACTAATATACTTAATTAGTTGAAACAAAATATTGTCCCACGCGAACCAAGTGCGAGGCTTACTAAATTTGGCAACAACTCTTTTCATCACTTTGCTAGAGTCAAGGGTCAACTTGAGATGAATTATCTAAAAGAATAAGAAGGATGGAGTGGGGTTAGTCACACCGACTGAGTGAGTAATAACGACTACCATAGCGTTTTACCTGGGACAAGTATATAAATAAAAAACCATGAAAATTATAAATCATCCATAACTTGGTTAAATAAAATTAGCTATTCGTGTATGAAAAATGTATTTAAGATATATAAATAATCACACACATTATTTATTGGGAGGACTCGATGCCAGTATCGAATATACTTTCTGACACTATGGATTTACCATAGCCGTCTAACCACCGCGTCAACTAAGTCCCCGTCTAGAGGGTGCATGTATTTCCTACAAGGTGCACTAGGTCAAACCATCCCGACGTTAGATAACACCGATACTAACAAAGTTATCTTCCTGAAAAAAATGTTCACTTGAATGCAACATATATTCATATTCTTCCTATGTAAAATTTGAATCCCCAGAACATATACTAACTCATAAATTCAACAGTAGTAGGTATGTAACTCATGAGAGAAACTACTCAAAACATTTTCGAATACCTAATCAATACTATTGCTTATCCGAGTACAAGAGATTAATTTTTAGATAACTCAGTTCAATGCGAGAAAATAAATTTAAATTATAGGATTGTTGAAATTCAACTATGGAAGAATATTTACACACAATACTCTTGTCTAATAACTCCAATTTGGTCCCAATGATTCTGCCTTCGACAAACAGTTATCTAAAGAAAGATTATATAATATTTAAGTCAAGGTCATCGAAATACTAATCTCAATTCTCTAGCTACTACCTCAACGTAAACTCTTGTTTTTCTTTTATCCTAAGAACATAATTTCAGCAATCTCTATTCAAGACCTTGAAATTTCCGACAAGCAATCTACAACTAGTTTCGATACCTCAAATCATATTTTTAGTTTTTTTTCCCAAGCTTAGAAAATTTAAAGTAAAGTTTTACATCATTTGATTCGATATTCCTGATGTTATTGTTATCTATGTCAGCCAAAGATTGAATTTAGAGGTCAGTGTGGATTATCAACTTACTTGCAAAGTCAAGAATGTAGAAATAAGTTGGGTCTTCTATAATACTTGCTTGTTTTATGTCTTAGAGTAAGTCATACAACTTAGAAGATAAACAATTAACCATAACTCATAAAAATAAGAAAATAATAAGAAAAAGAACAATATGAAAATATACATACTTGCAAAACTAATAGTGAAAAAAATTTATAATAGATATTATATCCCAATGATAGATACAGGAGCAGAAGCTAATATGTGTAAAAAAAAAAATTGGTATCAGAGCTATGGAATGAAAAAGAACAACATAAACTAATTAGAACAGTAATAACAACCCGTCAAGAATTAAAGCATAGAGAAGAAAGACTTAATTATAACATATACGCAGGAGTATGTCATAAATCTATCCTAGCACAAAGAAAGAAAATATTTACACTACAATTAGAAATACAGAAAATTGAATACAAATTAAAACATAATTTGAAATGAATAAAGAAGAATTCGCCATAGACGAAAAAACATACGAAAATCAAGACGGTTTAAAAATAAAAATAATATTTTCTAATCTGGGAAGAAGGTACAAGAAAATAGAAGATAATTTAAGTCTAATGCTAGCAAAAGAATCATTAAGATTAGAAGATAGTCTTACAGTCATGGTACGTATAGCACGTGATAATGAAGAAATAGATAGAAAAAATGAAATAAAAATAATAAAGCAACAAGCGCAACAAGAACTAAAACAAATAGAAGATGTAAAAAACGATAAGATAATAGCTTTAGAAAGAGAATTGGCTACATTAAAAGAGTTATATACTATAAAACAAAAAGAAAAGGAACTAGAAACGAAGTTAAAAACAGAAATAGAAAAATTACAAGAACCAATCGAAGAACCAAAATTAAGTATTGATGATATAAACGAAGATCAATTAGATCAATTAGAACAAGGTTCCGACATAAGTGAAACATATACAAAAATGATAGCAAATATTGGCGAAAATGAGATAGAAATAAATGCAGGAGATATTGAAAATGAAAAAGAAAATAAAGAAGAAACTAGTACGTCAGGAGTTAAAAATCCATAAGTACTAAATCCAACATATTATACAGTAAGCTATGAACAATCTGATAGAGATAATACTATATGGAATAAAAGATTAAATAAAAAATGGACACCAAAATCAACAATACAAAACGGTAATTTCTTAGATCTAGATTGTGTAACAGATATAAATAAAACAATCCAACTATGGATAGGATATGTTTCAAAGCAATTAATAGATAATAAAATAAGTATGCTAGAAGTACCAGGATACATAGAAAGGACACTCATAGGAACAGTAAAATTATGGTTACAAAATCTACCAGAAGAAAGTATAAATACATTAAGAAGTAATAAAAGCATAGATGGTAAAATAGCAACAACAGCAATAGACATCTTAAATAAATATGAAATAGCCATAAAAAATGAGTTTAGTAGTACAACTACAGAAACAGAAGAATAAAATAAAGAAAAACAATTAAACAAAAATCTAATGTTAAAATTAGCAATCTGTAATATGTGTTACCTAGAAGAATATACATGCGTATTTAGAGAATATTATTATAAAGGAACGTATACACCAGATGAAGGCAAAGAAATAAGAACATTATATTTTACAAAATTACCAGAACCATTTAGTTCAAAAATAATAAAAGATTGGAATGAAGCAGGATTACAAGATACTTTAGGAGCAAGAATAAGATTTTTGCAAAAATGGTATTCAGATATATGTGAGAAATATAGGGAAGATAAAAATGGAAAAATAACTGAATGTACATGTTACAACTGTGGAAAGTTAGGACATATAGCTAAAGATTGTAAATTACCTAGAAATCCTAAGAAAAAACAAATAGCTAAAATAATAATAAATAATGAAGAATATATGCAGTTAGAATATATAGATTATGAACTTGATAGTGACGATAGCATATATGAATTATCCGAAAATGAATTAAACGAAGAAATAGAAGAATTAAATATAGCTGAAAATGACTGAAAAAGAAGTACAGATAATAGACAAAGAAGAACATATAAATGAAGAATCTTCAGAAAAAAAGATAATATTCGATATTAACATATTTGAACAGATAAAAGGAAAGGAATTAGATTTAAGTGTAGAAAAAATATTAAAAATCCCCATGATAAAAAATATGTTTAAAAGACAAAAAGAACTGCAGTAAAAGGAAATTTAATATACCAAAAATTTTAATTTATAATAAGTGCTAATTATTCAGTAGCTATAAATGATAGAAATATAGATAAATCGTTAGTACTATACTGGAAAATGTCAGGAATAGAACTAGCCCCAGGAAGTAAAATATTTACAGCAAGATGTAAAAATCTATATGTATTAACAACAAAACACAAAATAACAGCAAAAAATAAAATAAATAGGATAAAAATAGAAAATCCATTTGAACAAATTGTTACAGTAATAGATAACAATGACTATAGCTATAAAGAAATAGATATAGAAGAAGATCTAGAAATAGTCAGTGATAGGATAAGCACATCTAAAAGAATAAAAAACTATAATTATGAAACACCCCAGTCATCAAGAAAATCAGTAGAAGTAAGTGAAATAGAACCATACCACTATTATGTCACAGGAATACTAGACCAAAGAAAATATATTATAACAATAGATACTGGACAAAAAGAAAATTACATAATAAAAAAGCTAGTAGCAGAAGATGAAATAATTACTAAAGAACAAGAATGCTTGGGACTACCTAAAGAATTATTCCAAACTGAAAAAATAGTAGAAAAAGAGATAATTATTGGAGGAATACTAATATTAATCAAATTCAAAATCTACCAAGGAAATAGAAATATCATACTAGGAATAAAATGGCTAGAAGAAATGAAGTCGTACAACTTAGAAGCTACACAATTAATCATAACTCATAAAAATAAAAAAATAATAACAAAAAGAACAATATGAAAATATACATACTTGCAAAAGTAATA
>JAJOOS010011114.1:0-38054 GCA_029582725.1 Solanum chiquidenum | reverse complement strand
AAATTATGTGGATCCACATGCAAAAGGTTTCAATCCAACAATACGGTGTGCTTACCATTCTGATGCTCCAGGGCCCAGTACTGAAGATTGTCGAAATTTAAGAAGAAAGGTGGAAGAGATGATTCAAACAAAGATGATTGTGGTTCAAAATGATGACCCCCCAAATGTTACTAAGAATCCTCTACCGGCGCATAATGATGTACACTTCATCGAGATGATATGTGATGACAAAGAATATGACAATTCTCTCAATTCTCAGGAAAAGACAAATGAAATTGTTGGAACTTTCATGAAGGGTAGCGTGCAAAGTAGTGGCTGAGAAATCCAGTTTGGTGATTGGGATACACTCTTCTTTTATCTCAAAAAGAGTGTATGGATAGTTTATTTTGTCATCATTTCTACCATGCAATTTTTTTATTTTTATTTTATTTTAGTAAGTCAGACCTTTCTATCATTTCTCTTATGTGTTTGCTTGTTTAGTCTCGTCGTAGTTTGTGTTATTATAGAGTTGTAATCAAAATTTAGTTTGTTGTCTTGTCATCAAGTCTTTTTATTTTAATATAATCTTTATTCTGTGTCAAAGTGACCCGTTCTATTTGGATTTTCACATATACATCTCTTTTCAATTCAATTTTTGTGACATGATATGCAAGAGGATTTGGTAAGATCTTAAGATTATATCTAGCCATGGAATGAATACACCATAGAAGTCAAAGAGGAAATACATTCGAGGAAATGAATAAAGGACTTAAACACCTTGATACGTCCTTTAGTCTCAAAAATGATTAAAATAATAAATTTCATTTAATTGACGTATGCCATTTGTCAAGAAGGTGTTACTCAAATGGAGATTCTCAGCTGACAGACATGCAACAAAATGATATACATATTCATCAATACATATGTTGCAAAGAAATATTGTATGATTTTCACGTCACATCGTAAAGGGCATTGCTTGTATTTGATATTTTTAATAATTGGTATGACGAAGGCATTTCATTCTACTATCCAAACACCATCTAATTCTTTGTTACCCCTTTTGAGCCTTAATTTTATTTTCTTTCATACCTCTCTTTTGGAATCAAAATACAGTAAAAAAAAAAAACGAGTCAAGAAAAGAGACCGTGCTAGAACCACGGCACTCGAGGGATAATTTAATAATGTATCCAAAAATAATTTATGTCAAGTATAAGTCAATAAAAGCGACCGTGCTAGAACCACGGGACTCGAGGGATGCCTAATACCTTCCCCTCGGTCAACAGAATTCCTTACCCGAACTTTGTTTTCGCAGACCAAAATTAAAGAATCAGTTCCTATTGATTAGGGATTCAAAAAGGTGACTTGGAACACCATAACTCAATTCCAAGTGGCGACTCTTAAAAACTATAAAATAATCCCTTAATCAATACCGTCACTTAAATTGGAAAAACCCTATTCGCCCTGCGAAAATAGGGGTGTGACACTTGCTCCTAAATCGCACAAGGCTTTAGCAAATTGGAGCATGCCAATTGTGCATGGGATTGTGAATGCTCCAGGATCTTCTCTCTTAGTGATTGAATCATTTGTCATAATTACACTGCAACTATGGGGCACCTCAATCATTTCATATTCCAAGCTTGTTTTCCTTGTAATTAGTTCTTTTATGAATTTGGCGTATCCCGACATTTCAAACAATGCTTCTACCAGAGGAAGGTTGATTGATAAGCTCTTGAATACTGACAATTTTTTTTTGAACTTCTCATCTTCATTCTTCCTTTTCAAACGTTGGGGGAATGGTGGAGGTATCTTGGGTAAAGGATTTATGACTTTTGGAACTTGAACTTGTTGATCTGCTTCCTCCTGTAGTTCTTTAGTTAAGCTTTTTTGAATAGGAAAATCTTGTTCCTCCATACCTTGACGTTCTTCATGTTTTTGAGGATCCTCATCTTCCATCATATCCCCTATTGCCACCTTACCGCTATGGGTAACCACAACCAACTCTCTTTCAATGTAGTCCATGGGTGTTTTGGATGTTAATTGAGTTGATAACATAGTCAATTTACCTTCCAGTATTTTGATGGCATCAACATGAGAATTTACTTTACTATTCAATGATGAAAATTCATCTTTCATTCCTTTTATCAAATCATCAGAGCCCTCAACTTTATCGAGTATGCGCGATAACAAATCGTTTACCCAAGGACTACTTGCACTCCCTTTAGATATCGGACATTCACTGTAAATATGGTCCTCCTCCTGACCATCTTGTTCAGCCCAATCTTGCCAATATCTCCTTGGTTCTTCTTCTTTATAATAGCTCCAACCTTGGTTCCCACCCCGCAGTTGACAGCGTGTGTGGAAACCCTCCTCGTATCTTCTGGAGTTCCAACCTTGATTCTCCCCCGATCATGAGTAATCGGAAGAAGAACCGTCCTCAACTCGAAATACCCCACGTGTCTCCTTCATATGTTCTGGTAGAATCTCCATTTGAGATAACATCTTCTTGATGTTTTAATCCCTTTCCCTTTCTTTTCGATATGTTCTTGCGTTAATCGGAAGCAAAGTGGGGAGACCTGATCATCTTTGGTATACCATGCCTGGTTTACTTTAGTCATACCATCTAGTGAAATGAGGCTACTTCAAATGATTGCAACATTATTCCTCTTTGCACCAATTGATCAGCTATTCATTTATTCATCAAGTTCAGACTACGGTAAAAGTATTGGAGCAACAATTCACCTGGTAGCCCATGCGTTGGGCATTTATGCAAACATCTTTTGAACCTTGTCCATGACTCGTGAATTGGTTCACCCTCTTGTTGCTTGAAATTCTGAATATCGTCTCTTAGTCTTATCATTCTTGATGGAGAAAAGAATCTTTCGTGAAATGCCATAACCAACTCATCCCATTATTTGATGGAGTTGTTTGGGCGCTCAATCAACCAATTAGTGGCTCCCCCAATTAACGATAATGGAAATAAGTGAAACTGTATGGATTCTTGAGATAGGTTCTTGAATGACAAAGGGGTGCATACTTCCATAAAGCTTCGTACATGATCGTGCGGATCTTCATGTTCTAACACTCCAAATAAACCTATTGAATGTATGACTTGGAGTGTTGCGCTGGTAACTTCGATCATCACATTCCCATCATTTTCTGGCATGCAAATTTCACCCATCTCTCCCACACCGGCAGGGTGATGAACACTATTAGCATCATTGATATCGTCTCGACGAACAATACCACCTGCTGAGTGACCCGATTGGCAGTTATTGCCCCCATTTGTACTCATATGGTCTGTTGTGGCACACAATTACTCAAAACAAAACTTAAAATTAGGTAAGTAAATTACAACTGAGAAGAACAGAAACTCTATTAAACTAAAAATTCTCAAACAACACCACTCCCCGGCAGCGGCGCCATTTTGATGCTTATCGTGACCAACGACACTAACCTACAGTTCTAGTGTCTACGATCGTCGATAGTATAGTAACCCAACTAAAAGTTAGTGTCGTGTCCCAAGGGACTGGTTTTGAGAATTAATAGAAAAATAAAATTTAGTTCTAACTAGTCTTAGCTAAAAACATTAATGAGTGAAAACATAGTAAATTAAAGGTGGTGACACAAAAGTGTCAAATATCGATTTGGGTTTTTTGTCACAATTAGTAAAAACAACAACAATAATAAGAAAATAAAGTATGAGTGATAATTCTTGGGGTGTGACCGCAATACAAGTTGAGATAAGAAGTTGGGTACATGCCTTTGAAAGGAAATTTGTAAGATAATGATCACTAGGCTAAGCTTTAAATGGAAATATGTTCCCTCTTGGGCAACTTAACCCGTTTCAAATGCGTTCCTCTCGGACACCCATTTTCCGTATGAAGACCAACCTACGTCTTACCCTACTCACTCTCTCGAGCTGAGTGTTAGGATATAGGACTAGGGCTCACCCTCTCGGGCTGAACCTCATGTCGACCCACTCCTTAGGCCATTAGTCTAGTGGTCTTTGTTTGGCGACCTCTCTCTCGGGCAAGCCGAAAACACATGGGTGGCTTTGTATTTGTAACTACAAACCCTTTAGGTTAAACCACAACCACTAGGTGAAATCACCATTAAACTACATCTAACCTATCAACGAGAAAGATCCAACAATAATATCAACACATATTTTCTAAATCACACCCCAAGAATTGGGGTTTTTAGCCACACATCAAGATATAACAAAATACACCTAACATGATAGTGAAATCAAATGAGTATAAGAAATTAAACCTTAATTTAAGCAAAGGAAGAGAATGGAGAAGACCCACTTCCAACTTGGGGAAGATGAAACCCTTCTTTCTTTAAGTCTCCCACAAAACCCTCTCCAAACTTGAGAGAAAATACCTAAAAAGTACTATTCTATTCTAGAAAATAAATTAAATGTTCGACTCCTTTAAAATTAATAAATAAGTTTAGTATTTATAGACTTTAGAAAATAGTGTTGGCGGATAGTTCGGCGCGGTTAGTCGATTTCGCCGAATGACTCAGCGACTCACCCTTCTTCTGTCTCAATACCATTTCATGCTTGCCTTCAGCATCTTTACATTCTGGATCGTTGGGCGGTATAGTACTGCTTAGCAGAACTATTTGGCAAAGCGCCGACTGCTCCTTTTATCGCCTTTTTTATCCTTTTCCATCAGTGCTTTGCATACTGGAACAAAGGGCAGAATATGTCCCTTTGGCGACTAGCCAAGTGTGCTCGGTGGAGCTCAGGCTTCAACTTCTTTGTTCTTTTCAGCCTTTTTGTTCTTTTTTGTGCCTAAGTGTCCATGCTTTCACTAAAACTTCAAGTACCTGAAACTTACGAGTTATCATCAAATATTTAGACAAAATAAGCATTCGAGGACACTATTTTTATCAAAATAAAGCCCTAAATGAGTCCAATTTGTGGACTCATCAATAACCCAACCGATCCCATTAATCTGAGGGTACAATCAACAAACAAGTATACTGGTGAGAAGCTATGCATATGAATGGAGAGGATGCAATAGAGCCATCAAACAAGTACCACGAATCCGAATCCAAGAAGTGAAAACCGGGCTCCTAACCCAAGTAACCAGGACCATAGTCAACTCCTAACCCAGCTAGCAAGAGTGACAAATCATTCCAGGCTGGCCAGCCAGTAAGTCCACTTCCAGTCCAGCTAGTAAGAGTGCATGTCGACTCCGATGAGGATTTTAATATATCAAATCCAGCCAGCAAGATAGTCCAATCCTAGGGGAGTAAGTCGTCCAACTAGTAAGAGTAACCCGGGGGCATGTCACTCTGAAGAGGATTTCAAAATAGCAAAAAAATATGCAAAGAAAGGCGTCGACACACCGACTAGTCAAGAAAAAAATGAGCGCATCCCAGATGCCTCTAATATTCTAAGTAGAAAAGGAGCACATCCTTGACCCCTAGTAGTAACAAAATCCAATAAATCAAGTGGTCCATGTATTATGACTCCCGTTTAAACCAGTTCAAAATAAAAGACAAGTGAAACACTATTTTATCATGAATGATAAATATGGCAATGCATCAATCAGGATCGTACAACAAAAACCGTGAGAATAAACTTACAACACAGGGCGTGCCATCACCAACATTCAAACAAGGAACTCCAATTCAAATAAGGGCAACCATACCATGGTACTGAAGTCTGAGAGTATTAACTAGGGATACAATTGGTCCTCCCATATGGCCTCGAGTCCAACAATATAACCAAGATATATAAGAGTGTAACAAGTCTACCGCTAAACGACAAGCGAATGGACCAAAGAAGAGGCCCCAAATCAATTAAAAAATACGGACCACCTCAGGGGATGACACCCTACCCCAACAATGATTCTCCAGTCCTTAACTAAGCAAAGCTAGCAATAAAACATTGCTACGACGAGCCACCAAGGTCATAATCACTAACACCAAGAGACCCACCTAATACAAGCCCTAAAGGCAGAAAATCATAACTCTGAGGGTGGTAAAACACAATTAAAGCATCTAAGATCTCATCCACACCACAAGAGAAGCTAGAAGCATAAACTAAGAATCCCTACTCCCACACTAGGCCCAAAACTTGTGTGGAATCACGAAAAGATGGAATAATAAGAGGAAAGATAAATACCTGGTAAATACCATCTAAGATTACATGAAATCTATAATATGCATTATCTAAGAAGCTCAATCACAAAAGTAGATCGAAGTCTACCTAAAAGCCAATCATGAGCGCTCTGAATCAACCACACATGAGCTATCCACTTTCAAAACTCCTCTGATTACCTCCACGCTGTAAAATTATTGATCACCATGTCATTGTAGACGTTTGAACACCAAATTCACAACAATAACAGACATACTCAAAAATCAAATAAAACCAAAAAAGTGAGACCCGCACCGAGAATTTTGGAATTCACTGTGTCCAAAGTACCTAAATAGCCAAAGGAAGTTCTGCCCCAAAAACAGGCTCAATTAGAGCTGGGAAATGGGCAAAAATATTACATGCAACAAAACACAAAAAACAAACACCATTAAAGTACTTAGGCAGCCCCTTCCGGGAAGAAATCGCCTGAATATGCGGACTTCCACACTTCCCTAATCAGTTCCACACGTACCCACGCAAATTCCATATGAAAGGTCACTTGAATCACCCAAAATGTAGTTTTCTAGCTCGAGATATCGAAATTTTAAAATGAGGGATGAAGTTGATATTATCCCATTTATATAGCACGGATTCTGGTCAGTAAAGGCTATTTATAGTACCTACAAAATTGAATGTTGGTCGCTAAAGGTCTGCACCACCACCATCAGATTTTGCTATTTTTCAATGTCTCCGAACGGACCTTCAGAATTCATTCGTGACCCGGTAAAGAATAAAAAGATTACTGCCCCACTAAATAGGACATTCCAAACTCAACGGATTTATTGAAACTTCCATTTCAGATCATCTCGATGAAAAATGGGTCCCACACTCAAGTTCCATTTTTAGCCAAATTCCACAAGAAGGCTCATAATGACTCTGAAAGCCTCAAGATCCGCATGGAAGGTCATCCAGACCAAACTCGACTTTCATCATATAAATACACTAATACAATTCTCATTCGGACATGTTTGCCAAGACTAGTGCTGAAATGAAACCTTAGCTTAAGCTTCAAAGTCAAAATACCGAATAGCGCAAACTCAAACCAGAAGTCATTGGCCCAAAACAACCATGCCCCTAGCCTAATATCGTCCTTCTAGATATAATGAAACTGTCAGAATTGCATTCCGAGGCCGTATTCCTAAAGTTTTGACTGAAGTCAACCGCTCAAGTTTGAAAGGCTGCAAGACATGGAAACTTTCATAAAACCCCAAACGAATGACCCAACGGATGAACAGTCAGTCTCAACAAGTCATAAATGACTTGGGGTTACCACAGGAAAGGTTTTAATCCATAAATGATCAGAAAATAAATAAAGTTACCTAGACCGTCATTACAATATTCACTACTAAAGAGACTTTCATAGGAAAAAGTAGAAGGATAGACACAACTTGTAGGCACAAAAAGATGAGGATACGAGGTCTACATGGTCTGCCAGACCCTCAGACACCCTTTCAGATCTAACAAGACCATTGCAAAACTCAGGTTAGGAGGATAATCCTCAAGTCCAGTACTAAATTCTAAAATATCCTCCAAATCCATTTTGGGCTCCAATTCCCCCCAACAGAACTAACTTGCCTGGAAGAACCGAATTCACCTGAAAATACCAATACCACACAAAAACTACAGAATAGTGCAACCGCAGGACCATGGGACATACAATTCAAATCCCTAATCAAAAGACTAACCTTATGCTCAACATATAACAACTTCTACCCATCATTAGCATTTTGTTGATCCTTAGTCATCATGAACATCACCTGAACCATTTTAATCTGATCTACCAACCCACAGAACACAGCCCTTCAAAAAGATGACAAGATCCACACAAACGTCAAGGAACAACAACCGCCAAAATAAGGATGTCAGCCCAAGGCTAGGCCTAAATTCCACCTTTGGCTCTCAAATAAAAAATAATCCAGCTGTAAACCAACCTTCTGAAGCTAACTATGGTTATCTAAAGGACATCCATGCCTCGAACAACAAGTCTGTACTGAGCCCAGCTCCAAGGACATATTCTAAGGAAAGGAAACTCTCAAAAAATTAAATTGACGCCATAGGTCCACAAGCTACACTATGTCAAAAGTTCCTAAATAGCCCAAGGAAGTTGTGCCCCAAAAACAGGCACAATTAGAGCTGTGAAATGGGCAAAATTATTACATGCAACAAAACACAAAAAACAAACACCATTAAAATACTTAGGCAGCCCCTTCCGGGAAGAAATCGCCTCAATATGCGGACTTCCACACTTCCCTAATCAGTTCCACATGTAGCCACACAAATTCCTTATGAAAGACCACTTGAATCACCCAAAATGTAGCTTTCTAGCTCGATATATCGATGTTTTAAGATGAGGGATGAAGTTGATATTATCCCATTTATATAGCACGGATTCTGGTCAGTAAAGGCTATTTATAGTACCTACAAAATTGAATGCTGGTCGCAAAAGGTCTGCACCAGCACCATCTGAGTTTGCTACTTTTCAATTTCTCCGAACGGACCTTCAAAATTCATTCGTGACCCGATAAAGAATAAACAGATATATTGCCCCACTAAATACGATATTCCAAACTCAACGAATTTATTGAAACTTCCATTTCAGATAATCTCGATGAAAAATAGGTCCCACACTCAAGTTTCATTTTTAGCCAAATTCCACAAGAAGGCTCATTATGAGAGTGGAAGCCTCAGCATCCGCATGGAAGGTCATCTAGACCAAACTCGACTTTCCACAGATAAATACACTAATATAATTCTCATTCGGACATGTTTACCAAGACTGTTGACTGAAGTCAAACCTTAGCTTAAACTTCAAAGTCAAAATACCGAATAGCACAAACTCAAACCAGAAGTCATTGGCCCAAAAAAACCTTACCCCTAGACTAATATTGTCCTTCTATATATAATGAAACAGTCAGAATTGCATTCCAAGGCCGTCTTCCTAAAGTTTTGACTGAAGTCAACCGCTCAAGTTTGAAATGCTCCCGAACATGGAAACTTTTATAAAACCCCAAACGAATGACCCAACGGATAAACAGTCAGTCCCAACAAGTCATAAATGACTTGGGGTTGCCACAGGAAAACTTTTAATGCATAAATGATCAGAAAATAAAGAAAGTTACCTAGACAGTCATTACAACATCAACTACTAAAGGGACTTTCATTGGCAAAAGTAGAAGGATAGACACAACTTGTAGGCACAAAAAGATGAGGATACGAGGTCTGCATGCTCTGCCAGACCCTCAGACACCCTTATCGATCTAACAAGACCATTTCAAAACTCAGGCTAAGAGGATAATCCTCAAGTTCAGGACTAAATTTCAAAATATCCTCCAAATCCATTTTGGGCTCCAATTGCCCCCAACAGAACTAACTTGCCTGAAAGCACCGAATTCACCTGAGAAGACCAATACCGCACAAAAACTACAGAATAGAGCAACCGCAGGACCATGGAAGATGCAATTCAAATCCCTAATCAAACGACTAACCTTATGCTCAACATATAACATCTTCTACCCATCATTAGCATTTTATTGATCCTTAGTCATCATGAACATCACCTGCACCATTTTAATCTGATCCACCAATCCACAAAACACAGCTCTTAAAAAGGATAACAAGATCCACAAAAATGTCAAGGAACAACAGCCGCCAAAATAAGGAAGTCAGCCTAAGGCTAGGCCTAAATTCCACCTTTGGCTATCAAATAAAAAATAATCCAGCTGTAAACCAACCTTCTGAAGCTAACTATGGTTATCTAAAGGACATACATGCCTCGAACAACAAGTCTGCACTGAGCCCAGTTCCAAGGACATACTCTACGGAAAGGAAACTCTCAAAAAATTAAATTGACGCCATAGGTCCACAAGCTACACTATGTCAAAAGTTCCTAAATAGCCCAAGGAAGTTGTGCCCCAAAAACAGGCACAATTAGAGCTGTGAAATGGGCTAAAATAGTACATGCAACAAAATACAAAAAAACAAACACCATTAAAGTACTTAGGCAGCCCCTTCTAGAAAGAAATCGCCTTAATATGCGGACTTCCACACTTCCCTGATAAGTTGCAAACGTAGCGACGCAAATTCCATATGAAAGGTCACTTCAATCACCCAAAACGTAGCTTTCTAGCTCGATATATCGATGGTTTAAAATGAGGGATGAAGTTGATATTATCCCATTTATATAGAACAGATTCTGGTCAGTAAAGGCTATTTATAGTACCTACAAAATTTAATGCTGGTCGCTAAAGGTCTGCACCAGCACCATCATATTTTGCTATTTTTCAATGTCTCCGAACGGAACTTCAGAATTCATTCGTGACCCGATAAAGAATAAACAGATATATAGCCCCACTAAATACGACATTCCAAACTCAACGGATTTATTGAAACTTCCATTTCAGATCATCTCGATGAAAAATGGGCCCCACATTCAAGTTCCATTTTTATCCAAATTCCACAAGAAGGCTCATTATGAGAGTGGAAGCCTCAGCATCCGCATGGAAGGTCATCTAGACCAAACTCGACTTTCCACAGATAAATACACTAATATAATTCTCATTCGGACATGTTTACCAAGACTGTTGACTGAAGTCAAACCTTAGCTTAAACTTCAAAGTCAAAATACAGAATAGCACAAACTCAAACGAGAAGTGATTGGCCCAAAACAACCTTGTCGCTAGCCTAATATTGTCCTTCTAGATATACTGAAACTGTCAGAATTGCATTCCGAGGCCGTCTTCCTAAAATTTTGACTGAAGTCAACCGCTCAAGTTTGAAAGGCTCCAAAACATGGTAACTTTCATAAAACCCCAAACGAATGACCCAACGGATGAACAGTCAGTCTCAACAAGTCATAAATGACTTGGGGTTTCCACAGGAAAGCTTTTAATGCATAAATAATCAGAAAATAAAGAAAGTTACCCAGACGGTCATTACAACATCCACTACTAAAGGGACTTTCATTGGAAAAAGTAGAAGGATAGACACAACTTGTAGGCACAAAAAGATGAGGATACGAGGTATGCATGCTCTGCCAGACCCTCAGACACCCTTATTGATCTAACAAGACCATCGCAAAACTCAGGCTAAGAGGATAATCCTCAAGCTCAGTACTAAATTCCAAAATATACTCCGAATCCATTTTGGGCTCCAATTCCCCCCAACAGAACTAACTTGCCTGAAAGCACCGAATTCACCTGAGAAGACCAATACTGCACAAAAACTACAGAATAGAGCAACCGCAGGACCATGGAAGAGGCAATTCAAATCCCTAATCAAAAGACTAACCTTATGCTCAACATATAACATCTTCTACCCATCATTAGCATTTTGTTGATCCTTAGTCATAATGAACATCACCTGCACCATTTTAATCTGATCGACCAATCCAGAGAACACAGCTCTTAAAAAGGATAACAAGATCCACACAAACCTCAAGGAACAACAGCCGCCAAAATGAGGAAGTAAGCCCAAGGCTAGGCCTAAATTCCACCTTTGACTCTCAAATAAAAAATAATCCAGCTGTAAAACAACCTTCTGAATCTAACTATGGTTATCTAAAGAACATACATGCCTCGAACAACCAGTCTGCATTGAGCCCAGCTCCGAGGACATACTCTAAGGAAAGGAAATTCTCAAAAAATTAAATTGACGCCATAGGTCCACAAGCTACACTATGTCAAAAGTTCCTAAATAGCCCAAGGAAGTTGTGCCCCAAAAACAGGCACAATTAGAGCTGGGAAATGGGCATAAATAGTACATGCAACAAAACACAAAAAACAAACACCATTAATGTACTTAGGCAGCCCCTTCCAAAAAGAAATCGCCTTAATATGCGGACTTCCACAGTTCCCTGATAAGTTGCACACGTAGACACGCAAATTCCATATGAAAGGTCACTTGAATCACCCAAAACGTAGCTTTCTAGCTCGATATATCGATGTTTTAAAATGAGGGATGAAGTTGATATTATCCCATTTATATAGAACGGATTCTGGTCAGTAAAGGCTATTTATAGTACCTACAAAATTGAATGCTGGTCGCTAAAGGTCTGCACCACCACCATCAGATTTTGCTATTTCTCAATGTCTCAGAACGGAACTTCAGAATTCATTCGTGACCCGATAAAGAATAAAATAGATATATTGCCCCACTAAATACGACATTCCAAGCTCAACGAATTTATTGAAACTTCCATTTCAGATCATCTCGATGAAAAATGGGTCCCACATTCAAGTTCCATTTTTATGCAAATTCCACAAGAACGCTCATAATGAGAGTGGAAGCCTCAGGATCCGCATGGAAGGCCATCTAGACCAAACTCGACTTTCCACAGATAAATACACTAATATAATTCTCATTCGGACATGTTCGCCAAGACTAGTGCTGAAATCAAACCTTAGCTTAAGCTTCAAAGTCAAAATACCGAATAGCGCAAACTCAAACCAGAAGTCATTGGCCCAAAACAACCATGCCCCTAGCCTAATATCGTCCTTCTAGATATAATGAAACTGTCAGAATTGCATTCCGAGGCCGTCTTCCTAAACTTTTGACTGAAGTCAACCGCTCAAGTTTGAAAAGCTCCAAAACATGGAAACTTTCATAAAACCCCAAACGAATGACCCAACGGATGAACAGTCAGTCTCAATAAGTCATAAATGACTTGGGGTTGCCACAGGAAAGCTTTTAATGGATAAATGATCAGAAAATAAAGAAAGTTACCTAGACGGTCATTACAACATCCACTACTAAAGGGACTTTCATTTGAAAAAGTAGAAGGATAGACACAACTTGTAGGCACAAAAAGATCAGGATACGAGTTCTGCATGCTCTGCCAGACCCTCAGACACCCTTATAGATCTAACAAGACCATTTGAAAATTCAGGCTAAGAGGATAATGCTCAAGTTCAGGACTAAATTTCAAAATATCCTCCAAATCCATTTTGGGCTCCAATTCCCCCCAACAGAACTAACTTGCCTGGAAGAACCGAATTCACCTGAGAATACCAATACCACACAAAAACTACAGAATAGTGCAACCGCAGGACCATGGGAGATACAATTCAAATCCCTAATCAAAAGACTAACCTTATGCTCAACATATAACAACTTCTACCCATCATTAGAATTTTGTTGATCCTTAGTCATCATGAACATCACCTGAACCATTTTAATCTGATCTACCAACCCACAGAACACAGCCCTTCAAAAAGATAACAAGATCCACACAAACGTCAAGGAACAACAACCGCCAAAATAAGGATGTCAGCCCAAGGCTAGGCCTAAATTCCACCTTTGGCTATCAAATAAAAAATAATCCAGCTGTAAACCAACCTTCTGAAGCTAACTATGGTTATCTAAAGGACATCCATGCCTCGAACAACAAGTCTGCACTGAGCCCAGCTCCAAGGACATACTCTAAGGAAAGGAAACTCTCAAAAAATTAAATTGACGCCATAGGTCCACAAGCTACACTATGTCAAAAGTTCCTAAATAGCCCAAGGAAGTTGTGCCCCAAAAACAGGCACAATTAGAGCTGGGAAATGGGCATAAATAGTACATGCAACAAAACACAAAAAACAAACACCATTAAAGTACTTAGGCAGCCCCTTCCAGAAAGAAATCGCCTTAATATGCGGACTTCCACACTTCCCTGATAAGTTGCACACGTAGCCACGCAAATTCTATATGAAAGGTCACTTGAATCACCCAAAACGTAGCTTTCTAGCTCGATATATTGATGTTTTAAAATGAGGGATGAAGTTGATATTATCCCATTTATATAGAACGGATTCTGGTCAGTAAAGGCTATTTATAGTACCTACAAAATTGAATGCTGGTCGCTAAAGGTCTGCACCAGCACCATCAGATTTTGCTATTTTTAAATGTCTCCGAACGGAACTTCAGAATTCATTCGTGACCCGATAAAGAATAAAATAGATATATTGCCCCACTAAATACGATATTCCAAACTCAACGGATTTATTGAAACTTCCATTTCAGATCACCTCGATGAAAAATGGGTCCAATACTCAATTTCCAATTTTAGCCAAATTGCACAAGAAGGATCATTATGAGACTGGAAGCCTCAGGATCCGCATGGAAGGTCATCTAGACCAAACTCGAATTTCCACAGATAAATACACTAATACAATTCTCATTTGGACATGTTTAAAAAGACTGTTGACTGAAGTCATACCTTAGCTTCAGCTTCAAAGTCAAAATACCGAATAGCACAAACTCAAACCAGAACTCATTGGCCCAAAATTACCTTGCCCCTAGCCTAATATTGTCCTTCTAGATATAAAGAAACTGTCAGAATTGCATTCCGAGGCCGTCTTCCTAAAATTTTGACTGAAGTCAACCGCTCAAGTTTGTAAGGCTCCAAAACATGGAAACTTTCATAAAACCCCAAACGAATGACCCAACGGATGAACAATTAGTCTCAACAAGTCATAAATGACTTGGGGTTGCCACAAGAAAGCTTTTAATGCATAAATGATCAGAAAATAAAGAAAGTTACCTATACGGTCATTACAACATCCATTACTAAAGGGACTTTCATTGGCAAAAGTAGAAGGATAGACACAACTTTTAGGAACAAAAAGATGAGGATACGAGGTCTGCGTGCTCTGCCAGACCCCTCAGACATCCTTTCAGATATAACAAGACCATTGCAAAACTCAGGCTAAGAGGATAATCCTCAAGTTCAGTACTAAATTTCAAAATATCCTCCAAATCCATTTTGGGCTCCAATTCCCCCCAACAGAACTAACTTGCCTGAAAGCACCGAATTCACCTGAGAAGACCAATACCGCACAAAAACTACAGAATAGAGCAACCGCAGGACCATAGAAGATACAATTCAAATCCCTAATCAAAAGACTAACCTTATGCTCAACATATAACATCTTCTACCCATCATTAGCATTTTGTTGATCCTTAGTCATAATGAACATCACCTGCACCATTTTAATCTGATCGACCAATCCACAGAACACAGCTCTTAAAAAGGATAACGAGATCCACACAAACCTCAAGGAACAACAGCCGCCAAAATGAGGAAGTAAGCCCAAGGCTAGGCCTAAATTCCACCTTTGACTCTCAAATAAAAAATAATCCAGCTGTAAAACAACCTTCTGAATCTAACTATGGTTATCTAAAGGACATACATGCCTCGAACAACAAGTCTGCATTGAGCCCAGCTCCGAGGACATACTCTAAGGAAAGGAAATTCTCAAAAAATTAAATTGACGCCATAGGTCCACAAGCTACACTATGTCAAAAGTTCCTAAATAGCCCAAGGAAGTTGTGCCCCAAAAACAGGCACAATTAGAGCTGGGAAATGGGCATAAATAGTACATGCAACAAAACACAAAAAAGAAACACCATTAAAGTACTTAGGCAGCCCCTTTCGGGAAGAAATCGCCTCAATATGTGTACTTCAACACTTCCGTGATCAGTTCCACACGTACCCACGCAAATACCATATGAAAGGTCACTTGAATCACCCAAAACGTAGCTTTCTAGCTCGAGATATCGAAGTTTTAAAATGAGGGATGAAGTTGATATTATCCCATTTATATAGCACGGATTCTGTTCATTAAAGGCTATTTATAGTACCTACAAAATTGAATGTTGGTCGCTAAAGGTTTGCACCAACACCATCAGATTTTGCTATTTTTCAATGTCTCCGAACAGACCTTCAGAATTCATTCGTGACCCGATAAAGAATAAACATATATACTGCCCCACTAAATACGACATTCCAAATTCAACGGATTTATTGAAACTTTTATTTCAGATCAGCTCGATGAAAAATGGGTCCCACACTCATGTTCTATTTTCAGCCAAATTCCACAAGAAGGCTCGTAATGAGACTGGAAACCTCAGGATCCGCATGGAAGGTCATCTAGCCCAAACTCGTCTTTCCACAGATAAATACACTAATATAATTCTCATTCGGACATGTTTACCAAGACTGTTGACTGAAGTCAAACTATAGATTAACCTTCAAAGTCAAAATACTGAATAGCACAAACTCAAACGAGAAGTGATTGGCCCAAAACAACCATGCCCCTAGCCTAATATCGTCCTTCTAGATATAATGAAACTGTTAGAATAGCATTCCGAGGCCGTCTTCGTAAAGTTTAGACTGAAGTAAACAGCTCAAGTTTGGAAGGCTTCAAAACATGGAAACTTTCATAAAACCCCAAACAAATGACCCAACGAATGAACAATCAGTCTCAACAAATCATAAATGATTTGGGGTTGCCACAGGAAAGCCTTTAATGCATAAATGATTAGAAAATAAAGAAAGTTACCTAGACCTTCATTACAACATCCACTACTAAAGGGATTTTCATTGGCAAAAGTAGAAAGATAGACAGAACTTGTAGGCACAAAAAGATGAGAATACGAGGACTGCATGCTCTGCCAGACCCTCAAACATCCTTTCAGATATAACAAGACCATTGCAAAACTCAGGCTAAGAGGATAATCCTCAAGTTCAGTACTAAATTCCAACATATCCTCCTAATCCATTTTGGGCACCAATTCCCCCAACAGAACTAACTTGCCTGAAAGCACCGAATTCACCTGAGAAGACCAATACCACACAAAAACTACAGAATAGAGCAACCGCAAGACTATGGAAGATGCAATTCAAATCCCTAATCAAAAGACTAACCTTATGCTCAACATATATAATCTTCTACCCATCATTAGCATTTTTTTGATCCTTCGTCATCCTGATTATCACCTGCACCATTTTTATCTGATCCACCAACCCACAGAACACAGCCCTTCAAAAGGATCACAAGATCCACACAAACATCAAGGAACAACAACAGCCAAAATATGGAAGTCAGCCCAAAGCTAGGCCTAAATTCCACCTTTGGCTCTCGCATAAAAGATAATCCAGCTGTAAAACAACCTTCTAAAGCTAACTATGGTTATCTAAAGGACATCCATGCCTCGAACAACAAGTCTGCACTGAGCCCAGCTCCAAGGACATACTCTAAGAAAAGGAAATTATCAAAAAATTAAATTGACGCCATAAGTCCACAAGCTACACTATGTCAAAAGTTCCTATATAGCCCAAAGAAGTTGTAGCCCAAAAACAGGCACAATTAGAGCGGGGAAATGGGCTAAAATAGTACATGCAACAAAACACAAAAAACAAACACCATTAAAGTACTTAGGCAGCCCCTTCCGAGAAGAAATCCCCTCAATATGCGGACTTCCACACTTCCCTGATCAGTTCCACACGTAGCCACACAAATTCCATGTGAAAGGTCACTTGAATCACCCAAAACGTAGCTTTCTAGCTCGAGATATCGAAGTTTTAAAATGAGGGATGAAGTTGATATTATCCCATTTATATAGCACGGATTCTGTTCATTAAAGGCTATTTATAGTACCTACAAAATTGAATGTTGGTCGCTAAAGGTCTGCACCAACACCATCAGATTTTGCTATTTTTCAATGTCTCCGAACGGACCTTCAGAATTCATTCGTGACCCGATAAAGAATAAACAGATATACTGCCCCACTAAATACGACAATCCAAACTAAACAGATTTATTGATACTACCATTTCAGATCATCTCGACGAAAAATGGGTCCCCCACTCAAGTTCCATTTTTAGCCAAATTCCACAAAAAGGCTCATAATGAGACTGGAAGCCTCAGGATCCGCATGGAAGGTCATCTAGACCAAACTCGACTATCCACAGATAAATACACTAATATAATTCTCATTCGGACATGTTTACCAAGACTGTTGACTAAAGTAAAACCTTAGCTTCAGCTTCAAAGTCAAAATACTGAATAGCACAAACTCAAAGGAGAAGTGATTGGCCCAAAACAACCATGCCCCTAGCCTAATATCGTCCTTCTAGATATAATGAAACTGTCAGAATTGCATTCTGAGGCCGTCTTCCTAAAGTTTTGACTGAAGTCAACCGCTCAAGTTTGGAAGGCTCCAAAACATGGAAACTTTCATAAAACCCCAAACGAATGACCAAACGGATGAACAATCAGTCTCAACAAGTCAGAAATGATTTGGGGTTGCCACAGGAAAGCTTGTAATGCATAAATGATTAGAAGATAAAAAAAGTTACCTAGACCTTCATTACAACATCCACTACTAAAGGGATTTTCATTGGCAAAAGTAGAAGGATAAACACAACTGGTAGGCACAAAAAGATGAGAATACGAGGTCTGCATGCTCTGCCAGACCCTCAGACATCCTTTCATATATAACAAGACCATCGCAAAACTCAGGCTAATAGGATAATCCTCAAGTTCAGTACTAAATTCCAAAATATCCTCCGAATCCATTTTGGGCTCCAATTCCCCCCAACAGAACTAACTTGCCTGAAAGCACCGAATTCACCTGAGAAGACCAATACCGCACAAAAAGTACAGAATAGAGCAACCGCAGGACCATGGAAGATGCAATTCAAATCCCTAATCAAAAGACTAACCTTATGCTCAACATATAACATCTTCTACCCATCATTAGCATTTTGTTGATCCTTAGTCATCCTGAACATCACCTGCACCATTTTAATCTAATCTACCAACCCACAGAACACAGCCCTTCAAAAGCATAACAAGATCCACACAAACGTCAAGGAACAACAACAACCAAAATAAGGAAGTCAGCCCAAAGCTATGCCTAAATTCCACCTTTGGCTCTCAAATAAAAAAAATACAGCTGTAAAACAACCTTCTAAAGCTAACTATGGTTATCTAAAGGACATCCATGCCTCGAACAACAAGTCTGCACTGAGCTCAGCTCCAAGGACATGCTCTAAGGAAAGGAAATTATCAAAAAACTAAATTGACGGCATAGGTCCACAAGCTACACTATGTCAAAAGTTCCTAAATAGCCCAAGGAAGTTGTGCCCCAAAAACAGGCACAATTAGAGCGGGGAAATGGGCTAAAATAGTACATGCAACAAAACACAAAAACCAAACACCATTAAAGTACTTAGGCAGCCCCTTCCGGGAAGAAATCGCCTCAATATGCGGACTTCCACACTTCCCTGATCAGTTCCACACGTAGCCACACAAATTCCATACGAAAGGTCACTTGAATCACCCAAAACGTAGCTTTCTAGCTCGAGATATCGAAGTTTTAAAATGAGGGATGAAGTTGATATTATCCCATTTATATAGCACGGATTCTGGTCAGTAAAGGCTATTTATAGTACCTACAAAATTGAAAGCTGGTCGCTAAAGGTTTGCACCAGCACCATCAGATTTTGCTATTTTTCAATGTCTCCGAACGGACCTTCAGAATGCATTCGTGACCCGATAAAGAATAAACAGATATACTGCCCCACTAAATACGACAATCCAAACTCAACGGATTTATTGAAACTTCCATTTCAGATCATCTCGATGAAAAATGGGTCCCCCACTCAAGTTCCATTTTTAGCCAAATTGGACAAGAAGGCTCATAATGAGACTGGAAGCCTCAGGATCCGCATGGAAGGTCATCTAGACCAAACTCGACTATCCACAGATAAATACACTAATATAATTCTCATTCAGACATGTTTACCAAGACTGTTGACTGAAGTCAAACATTAGCTTCAGCTTCAAAGTCAAAATACTGAATAGCACAAACTCAAACGAGAAGTGATTGGCCCAAAACAACCATGCCCCTAGCCTAATATCGTCCTTCTAGATATAATGAAACTGTCAGAATTGCATTATGAGGCCGTCTTCCCAAAGTTTTGACTGAAGTCAACCGCTCAAGTTTGAAAGGCTCAAGTTTGATAAAACCCCAAACGAATGACCCAACGGATGAACAATCAGTCTCAACAAGTCATAAATGATTTGGGGTTGCCACAGGAAAGCTTTTAATGCATAAATGATTAAAAAATAAAGAAAGTTACCTAGACCTTCATTACAACATCCACTACTAAAGGGATTTTCATTGGCAAAAGTAGAAGGATAAACACAACTTGTAGGCACAAAAAGATGAGAATACGAGGTCTGCATGCTCTGCCAGACCCTCAGACATCCTTTCAGATATAACAAGACCATTGCAAAACTCAGGCTAAGAGGATAATCCTCAAGTTCAGTACTAAATTCCAAAATATCCTCCGAATCCATTTTGGGCTCCAATTCCCCCCAACAGAACTAACTTGCCTGAAAGCACCGAATTCACCTGAGAAGACCAATACCGCACAAAAACTACAGAATAGAGCAACCGCAGGACCATGGAAGATGCAATTCAAATCCCCAATCAAAAGACTAACCTTATGCTCAACATATAACATCTTCTACCCATCATTAGCATTTTGTTGATCCTTAGTCATCCTGAACATCACCTGTACCATTTTAATCTAATCTACCAACCCACAGAACATAGCCCTTCAAAAGCATAACAGGATCCACACAAACGTCAAGGAACAACAACAGCCAAAATAAGGAAGTCAGCCCAAGGCTTGGCTTAAATTCCACCTTTGGCTCTCAAATAAAAAAAAATCCAGCTGTAAAACAACCTTCTAAAGCTAACTATGGTTATCTTAAGGAAATCCATGCCTCGAACAACAAGTCTGTATTGGGCCCATCTCCAAGGACATACTCTAAGGAAAGGAAATTCTCAAAAAATTAAATTGAAGCCATAGGTCCACAAGCTACTCTTCCACTGCAAATTTAAACCAACCACCTAGTCTAAGGAAAACCTAGATGGCAGGTGATGTATAAACATAGCCAGTTGGCCGGTAGGGGCTCAAGGGTTCCAACTCACATCACAAACCACACGAGCTACCAAGCATGATAAATGAAACTACACATCTTGAACTAGAACCAACTCATAGATTCCACGAATTTCATTGACCTCATCCTGAATATGAACCTTCTCATAAAATTTCCATTTCCCAATAGAGCTAAGATGTCTAGGGAACACCACTATTCCGACTCTAAATCATAAAATGGCCTCAAGAGCTATCAATACAACTATAAGAATCAACATAACAACTAATCCAAGAACAACAACGGATCACGCCTCTAATTTCTAGCTAGCCATAAACAAACTCCAAGACCAAAAGAAGAGGATGAATGCCAAAGGGGCCGAACGAGCAAATACATAACTTCACAATCGATAAAAGACTAAGGCAAAGAGAGAAACCAACTGAAAAGGACTACCATAACTAAAGAAGGAAACTACCCAACACACAACTTTGAAAACTAGCAATATCCTAACTACAACACATAAGGGACGTCACACAACTAAGCCAACCTCCTAAACCAACTAGGCCCTACAACACATAAAACTCAAATTGGTAAAAGTTGGTCTAGCCACCTATCAAACAAGGATCAACATCATAGTGAAATCACACAACAAGGGTGGCAAAAAAGGAAACCAGTAATCCCAAGGCCACAACTAAACCATCACTATCTAGGTAAAAGCACGAGGAGTTACCCAACCACTACTCCTAATAAAACCGAAACAACCTAGTCAGTCCACTACTAAAATAAATCTACTAAATGAGGCAAAACACGAACACAAACCTCAAGGCAAGCAACCATAATAAGCAAGCGCTAGTTACTAAGCCGAATAAAATCGAATGGACATGAAAGCCCTAAATCACATATATATGAACTAAAAGGATATAAACAAAATTGCATACCAAGAAAGGATACGTGGAGCATCTGGACGGCCTGCATAAGCATAGAATGAAATGTGCCCGACCCCAACTTAAACCCCAAATGTATCACTAGTAACACCAAAGGCACAACCTCTAACCAAAGGAGCCGACAGTCCGTGAGAATGATATAACTAAACAACTCTTATCATGGTCCCATGCTTGGTACAAGGTGTAGGATGATGACCAAGTTTGACAACCCTAGTTTAGGGTATATTACATGTTTGTAATACTTGGAAAAGTAACTCCCACTTGGGGCACTCTCTAGACTGGTGGTCATGCCCTCTGAAATCATAGAAACCCTTATAGCGTGAAGCCCAGTGAAGAACACACTGATCTTCTATGTCTACCTACACCAAACTCAAAACCAACCTTAGTCGACTGCACTGAGGCCTTGCGACAATATCTAACATAGTGGCCTATGTCATTGCACTCATAGGAACCATCACCGAGAGCAACAGGTTGTCTAGACCCAACTGCATTACCCTGAGGCCCAACACCTGAAGATCTAGAATGACCACTATGAGAAGTCTATCCCGAACTCCACCTTTCGTAGGAACCACGACCTACCTCAGAACCTCATGGGACTTGAGATGCTACTTATATAGACCTCATCAGATGAGAGAAAGATGTCCCTCGCTGAACTGATACTCACCTCAAAGTGCAATACTGTCACTTTTATACCGATGGCAAGGCCTCTTACCAATATTTATGTAAGTCTCAAGGAACACCTACTCCATAGCCCTCACATAAATCAAAACCTTGGGAAATGTAGACCCTAGTGATATTAGATGCTTTGACTCCAACCAGAGTGGCAATGCCAGCCCTCCGATGAACCCCTAGTTCAACTTCTGATCTGAAGGAAAAAATATGGGGTTATGCCTAGACAACTCTAGAAATCCCAATACATAGTCAAAATAGATGATGAACCCTGTTGGGACCAGTCAACCCAACTCTGCTCTGAGGAATACCTGTTGCACCAAGAACAACACCTACTTGAGGTGTGCCCTTTTAGGGGCTTGAACCTCTTAACACTGAATATTGAGGAACTGAGGTAGCCAAATGCCATGTGAAATCCTAGGTTGGCCCCTAGTCTCTCTCAATGTTGAAGAATGCCTTCGACCTCAAGGTCTATGCACGAGTGAGGCTTCTAGCCTGATCACGTGCTAAAACTTTGGTGGAATGTGTTTGTGCTCCATCCACGTCTATCAAAGAGTTCATACTATTTATCTAGGAGAGAAAAGATTTGAAGGAAGCATTTTTAGAGGTCAATCAAAGTCACAACACCTGATAAAAGTCAGAAACAAAATTGCCTAAGAATCCTCTATAGCACCCCGAAGATAGGATACAAACATCACTTCACTGGTCATGATGGTGATGCTTTCGATGATCACAATGATGCCGGTCATCCTTGAGCTGTAATATCAAACTATCACAACCCAATTTCTCAGGTCATGATGGTACCTACCTACTATGACCCCCAATAGGTATGCCTAACCCTTAGCTTGGAGCCATAAGCAACGGACCACCAAGCGGAAGTTAACAACAAGAGCATAAAGCTTACAACAAAGTGAAGAAAGGTTAATCAATAGAAATGCAACACAAGGAACCATTCCAAGACCTGACATTAAGTGATCTAGCATCTAATCAAAATAAGATTACAAGGATTCTAAAAATGATAGATAATTACATGTTGTCTCTAAATACAATATAAAGAATAAGCCTAACAAAAATAAATGAAAACCGATATCTCCGGACGCCAGGAGCTCAACCTAATATCTTGAATCCTGGCGATAATTCGAACTACTATTTGCAGGGGGAATAAGCATAGTATGAGTACAAAAAATGGTACTCAAGAGTCATCAATTGACTCAACTCAAAGAAAATACTAGCATAATCAACAAGTAATAAGGAGAGCATAACACAAGTAACTAAACATGATATACTAAAGTAGATGTACAATTAAGAGTAGAACGGGGTACAAAGGCTAAGAAGCGGAATAAAAAACATACCTGCAACGCAAGCCAACAACCTATTCGCAAGAATCTAATATACCAAATCAACTACACAAGGTCAGAAGGACCCACAACCACAATTCTAAAGTCAAAGGCTAACAACTAACGATAAAATAATAACAGAGAATAGAATATAGTCAAATAATAACCTAACTAAACTCGATAATCCTAGAAGATACAAACATCAAACATAACCCAACCGGCCCACATAAATTAGAGGGTATAAGCAACAAACAAGTATACTGGTGATAGAAAATGCATATTAATGTAAAAGATGCAATAGGACCATCAGAAAAGTGGTACGAGTCGAACCTAAGAACCAAAAGTCGGTCTCCCAATCCAAGTAAACACAACCATAGTCCACTTCTAGCCTAGCTAGCAAGAGTGACAAATTATTCTAGGCCGCCCATCAGTCAATTAGTCACATCTTTCTAGTAAGAGTGACCCGGGGCGTGTCGACTCTTAAGGGAGTCTCAAAGTAGCAAGAAATCATGCACAAAAGGGTGTCGACGCACCGGCTAGTCAAGTAATAATTGAGAGCACCCACATGCCTCTAATATCTTAAGTACGAAAAGAGCATATCCCAGATGTATCGTATTCTCAAAAACTAGTAAATCAAGTGATACATGTGGTACGACTCCTGTAAAAACCACTTTAAAATAAAAGATAAGTAAAATAAGTTTTCATCATGAATGATACGTATGTAAATTCATAAACCAGGATCGCACCATAAAACCCGTGAGAATGAACAAGCAACAAAGAACTCAAATTCAAATAAACATAAGGCAAACCATACCACACTATCAAGCCGGAGAGTACTAACCTGGGATCCAACTGGTCCTTAGACATTGCCTCGAGCTCAACAATATAATCAGGCTCAATAAGAGTATAACAGGTCTACCACTAAATACAAGTGAGGGATACAAAAAGAGTTCTCAAATCAATAGAATGAGAAGCAAACTCAAGGGAATATGCTTTATCCCAAAATCCCACTCCAGTCCATGATTGAGCATAGATAGGACCAACTTAAGACTAGGATAAACCACCAAGGTCATAAGCACTAACGCAAGGATGACTACCCAATATAGGCCCTATAGGGAGCAAATCATAACATAAAGGGTGGGAAGACACAACGTAAATCATATAAGGACCAACCTAACCTATGGCCACAATGTGTAAATCCTATCAAGGATAAGAAAGATCATCTAGACCACAAGCAAAGACATAAGCCTAAGCTACAGATCCCAACACCCCACAGTAAGCCCCGGGCTTCTACGAAATCATGAAAAGATAAAATAACAATGGAAAAGCTAAATACCCAACAAATATAATCTAAAATTACATTAAATCTATACAAGGCATTATCTAACAAGATCAATCAAGGAAGTAAACTGAAGCCTACCTCAAAGCCAATCACAAGCTATGAATCGACCACACATGAGCTATCCACCTATGAAATACCTCTGAATGCCACTACGCTATTAAATTAACGATCACAAAATCATTACAGATGTTTAGAAATTAAAATCATAACAATTTGAGATGGATCCAAAAATTGACTCAATATAGGAATATGGAACCCGCACCAAGAATCCCAAAATTGATTATGTCAAAAGGTCCTAAATATTCGATACTTGAAAGGAGAGAAACCAATCCATGTAATTTAGAACACCAAAATACACATTAAAGAGGGTTGGGTAGCGCCTTTGGGTCTTAATATACCTCAAAGAACGAGCTCTGATATTTTCCACACCCTTAAATATGTATCCATGAAGATTACAGGCATCCACAACTTTGAATCACCTTAATCGAAGCTCCCTACCTTGAGATAGAACATTTTGATGTTGGAGGAATAAGTTGAATCACGTCTCGTCTTATATAAAAAGACAAGACAAATGAGCCTACCAAATGTGAAGGTCATCTTGACTATCCTTTGTGAATGTGAGGACCAGGTTCATGCACGGGAAGGTCAGCTTGACCATCCTTCATGAACGTGACAACAAGGTTCTCCAATGTGAAGGTCAGCTTGACTATTCTTTCCAAATGCGAGAACACGGTTCACAAACGCGAAGAGTACAACAAGAGTTGCATCAACTGATCCTTATGTGTTGAAAAAGCTCTCATAAATTGCTCAGGATTTATTTCAGAACCCTGTGCATGCAAACAAAATATGTCATCCTATCGAATTCATATTTTCATAATCAATGAAGCAATTGAAACTGTAATCCGATATCATCTCGACGAGAAGTAGCTCCCACACCCACGTTTCATTTTTACCCAACTATCACAAGATTGCTCAAAATGAAACCAGAAGCCTCAAGAATCACACGAAAAGTCATTCTAGTCCAAACTCGACATTCTAGAGCTAACCACAGTGTTGGAATTATTATCCTGACACGTTTACAAAGAATATTGACTAAAGTCAAACCTTGGCTTAAGATTTAAAGTTAAAATGCCTAACGATACAGCCTAAAATGACCCTTACGAAGCTAATGAAATTTTCAGAACTGCATTCTGAGGCTGTCTTCCTAAATTTTTACTGAAGTCAACCATTAAAGTTTCAAAGACTCAAAAACATAGAAAATTGCATAAAATCCAAATGAATGATCTGGCGACCGAATTATTAGTCCTAACAAGTTATATATTTTGGGGTTGATATAGGAAAGCTCTAAACATTGAAATGATCAAAAAATGAAGACACTTGGAAGGTCATTACAATTATGTGATAAGCTTGTTTACTATTTACCTATGAATAATAAACGTTGAGCCACTGTATATGGATGATACTTCTTCACCTTGTTTTTTCAGATATTTTCTCGATGAAACTGTAGAATTTCATTTTTGTTGTTGTTGTGGTGATTGTGAAATAATTGTATGTCGGGTTTATGATGACTGTAATTTACCGCATTCATGAGTATCACTATACATATATTAACATATATACAAAGAGAAAATGTAATCATTCAATCTTCTATAGACACTCAACAGTTGGCAATATTCTTCTTGTTGTATATACTTATCAAATTACCATCACTGCGAGTGATTATGCAGGAATATATTCTCTCAAATCATTCTTTCATTCGATTTTTCACTTTAGAGATTTGGCATAGTTGAAATACTTCTTGGGAATAGCAGTAAGCAGGAATAAGATGTGAATATTTCTATGTCATATGAAGTATATCATTGACCTTCTTGAGGAAATTGGAGAGCAGGCAATCAAGCCTTATAGTACTCCAATGGTTCCCAATATGCAGCTAACAAAATATGATGGTGATGCTTTTGATGATCGACATATATACATGAGATTAGTTGGGAAACTAATACATTTGACTATAAGAATTTCACTTTTTCTGGAACTCTTTTCCACTTTATTTGAAAGTCAGTATTAGTCCATAAGGATGAAGAAGAGAACAACAAACAGAGAAAAAATGGTGATCTGCAACACTAATTTACACATTCAGTAAGCAATTCCCCAAGACTGGAGGATTTTAATTTGAGAAGTATAATCTTAACCAAAAAATCTTCCGTATATAGCATATGAAATTAAACATAAAATGAACTTATTTCAAATAATCATGATGGTTAAGAAAAGGTACAAAATTATTACGTTTATTAGCATCATATCTCAAGGAAATCGGATGCGTTAATGAGATAATTCTCATCTATAAAAAGTGAGTTATCATTCTGTACATAGTGTGAGAAGAAAAAGAGACATTTCCCCTGGTGTATTTTTTTATATTTAAGTATGCTGGGTTTTCTTTCTAAATCTTTTATAGTTTCTGGCTCCTAGTTTATACTAGTAAAACTTGTTGAATCCTGGGGGATACACATATACCGGGTGAAATATTTTTAAGGACAACTTTTTACACGCCTCAAGCTATGCGAATTTCCTAGAAAAGTTTGTGGTGATGTATAAGCTTTCGTGAATTCAGTACAAGTATTCGTGATGAAGGTATTTTCCGTAAGATTTCCAATAATCATAAGGATATTTTATAATTTAATTTTACAAAAGACACTACTCAGAGATTTGGGGGGAAATGAAAAAGAATGAGGAAAGGCAGAGGGTGAAGTTGTCATGCAACAACTTGGTGAATCATTTGGAAGTCACAGTGGCCGAAGGAGATGTGGAATTTGAATTTTGACAAAACACCCAACAAAATCTTATAGGTTAAGACCTTACTTTTCTAAGAAGGGTAAACATACATGTTCTTAAATTTCCCTAAATGAGTAAATGTTTATGTGTCGGATTAGCTAGACTATTACTTGAAGTTATAAAATTATTTATCTATTTACTTATTTTAAAAATAGAATTATGAAAATAATTATACTTTTTCTAAAAAAATCAACTACTGTTTGTTTAAGTTTCCATATTTGTCAAAATAAAGATTGTTGAAGTAGTTGATATAATTGCATAATTGATCGTGAAAGGTTCTCATATTTTGGAAAAAATAATTATTGTAATTTTTTGTGTGTGGTGAATGATGAGTCTGATATTTTGACTCATTAGGGGAATGAATATCACAATTTAATGACCTCATATGCCAATTATTATGCTCTAAACTGATGCTGATGTATTGATTTGTAGCTAAGAAAACAAAAGAGAAATGAAAGAACAATAAAAGCTGAATATCGCTAAATCCACTCGATGATCTGCCGAGTGGCCTCTTCACCCGCCGAAAGTAACAGTATGCTACTTCTTCGATGATAGAATTGGGAGAAGGATAGTCCCTATCGGTGACACACCGATTGGATCGGTAAAGGGGACTTAGTCCCCCAATTATTATAGCACGATCAATGAAGGTGCAAGCAAAACAAAGATCCAAATGAGGAAATGGAGCATCGTGGAATCCATCGGAGACCTTGACGTAGACCGCCTAAAGTTACAGTACAAATTACGTGATGACTCAAGATAAGAAAGCGACATATAGAGGCAATTGGCGAATCGCCAACCTATTGGCGACACCTGACTTACCTCGCCTATTTATCCCAAGGAAACTCATTGTTTGAGTGAAAACATTTTTTTTGCTTAGTTTTTGAAGTGATTTTCAAGAAATCTTTGAATTGGATTTTGGAATTGAAGCTACATTGAATGATTGTAAAGATTTGGAGATTAATACCCAGCTATGTTTTAAAGTGGGTTTGATTTATAGCCAAGGTTCAATTTATGAATTGAAATGGTGATTTAAATTCTAATTCAGTGTTTTATGCTTGATTGAGAGAGAGTTGTAAAACCAAGGTTATAAATCAACATTTTTTTGTGATTGACAATTATTCGGCTCGAAAGAGTGAATTCTAGGCTCAATTCTGCATATCTAGATCGAGAGAGTAGATAAAGTGAGGTCTTAGGTTGTCTATAGTGTTAAGCTTGTCGGGGTTCGAGAGAGCTCGCTTGAATAATAATAGTTGTTCGAGAGAAAGCTATTGCATCTAAACTCTAGCCTACCTGCCAAGATTTTGCAACCTTAGTAATTCTCGATCACCCATTTAGCGAAATTGACAATTATTCGGTCACACCCTCAAGTACCCCTTAATTACTTGATTAATACCGTGTTGTTCTTAATTGTTTTAGTTATTAGTTGACATACCTTTTCCCCCTCCTGACATTTGTGTCACCCTTTTGCTTATCTAATTGAATTCTATAATTTCTATTCCTATAACCGAGTAGATCATATTTATAACTTCATAACTGAATTCGTACTTGTACCGCTCCTTGTGGGTTCGATCCCAACTCATTTGTTGGGTTTTATACTAGATTTCGATCGTCTACACCTAGTATTAGATGAGGTGCAGTTTAGCATTTATCAAAATGGCGCTGCTGTCGGGGAGTGGTGTTTAAAATTCTCTTATTAAAGTTTGAATTGTGATCTTTTTGTGTTGTAGTTGAATCGACTTACCTTGTGTTGTGAGCTGTTTGTGATCGGGTGACAAGATTAGTGCAAATGAAAGCACCGCGAACCAACTTGGTCACCAAGATGATGTTGGTGACTTCTTTCAAGCCAATGAAGCTCAATTGGGGAGTGTAGGTGCTATTCGTCATGTTGCATTCCATGTGACAAACACGATGTTTCAACTCTTGCAAGCTAAGGTGTATTTGAAGGGATGGACCATGAGAATCCCCATGAACATATTCCAAACTTTGTGGATATATGTAGTCCATTCTCACTCAAGAATATTTCACAAGAATCAGTTCAACTCTGGTTGTTACCTTTCTCTTTGATGGGGGAAGCAACCAAGTAGTTAGCAGGTTTATCGAAGGACTCCATTTCGTCATGGGAAGAGCTTGCCAAGGCATTCTACATAAAATTCTTTCCACCCTAAAAAATTGTGAAATTGTGTGACAACATCCAGAACTTCAAGCGAGTAGAAGGGAACCGCTTCATGAAACTTGGTTGAGATTTCAAAAGTTACTATTACAATGTCCTACTCATGGGCTTCTGGGTAATTTGATACTTCAATATTTTTACCGGAATTTAGATTCATTGAACAAAGGAGTAGCCGACCAGCTAGCCCGACGAGGGATAATGTTACAACCATTTGAGGTAGCCTCATCCCTTCTTGATGAAATAACATTAATCGGGTGTGGTATAGTCAAGAAGACCAAGTGACTCCCTTAAATTTTAGAATGACAAAAGAGCAACTTGACAAGGAGAAAGAAAGGGATGAGAATATTATCAAAATGATGTACCAAATGGAGTTGTTAAAAAACAAGTGTTAGAAAGCGTTGCTGAACCCATAGAAGTAAAAAGAGTGTTTAGACTTGTAGAGGGTTCTCACTCGAGCTATTTAAAGTCTGGTGGGAATCAAGGTTGGAACTCACATAAGGAAGAAGAGCGGAGACGATACAATCAAGATTGAGCTGAACAAAATGACCTTTGGAAGAGAGTAGATAGCCATTAAGAGTACCACACGCAATCAAGTGACAACCTAAGATCTAAGGGTAGTTTGGGTAACTTACGAGTGGATGAATTGTTGTCGCGTATCCAAGATAAAGTTGAAGGATCTGATGACATGCTTAAGGAGATGAAAGATGATTTTTCATCATTGAATATTAGGGTAAATTCTCACGCAGATGCAATCAAACAAGTTGAGGGCCAAATGAGCCAACTTTCAGCACAATTAGTACCCAAGGTGTTTTAAAGGGGTGAAGCTGAGGGTGCAACAAATTCGAGGGCTAATAATGACGAAGGTTTGATGGATGTGACTCAAAGTGGGAAGATAGCAGTCGGTAATATGAAGGTTAATGAAGGGATGCACGCTTATGAAGAAGAAAAACATATTGTTGAGGAAGGGAGGCCCATTCAAGCGCCAAAAATTTATATGCTCAAAGAGGGGGAAGAGAGTCCTAAGTAAAGCCCAACTGAAGAGTTGCAAAAATCTAAAGAAAAGGCTATCTCAACTACAAAGATAGTGCAGCCTCTTCCTAAAATAAATACCCCTTCTCTCAACGTCTCAAAAATAAAAATGAGGATGAAAAGTTCAAGAAATTCCTATTCGTGTTCAAGACACTTTCCATAAACCTTTCTTTAGTGGAAGCATTATTGGAGATGTCGGGATATGCAAAATTCATGAAGGAGCTGGTCACTAAGAAGAGATGCATGCACTTCGAAACAATTGAAGTTTCTCACAATTGTAGTGCCATTATGACTAGCGATGTGATTATAAAGAAAGAGGATCCGGGGGAATTCACTATCCCATGTACCATTGGTATACTTCAATTTGCCAAAGCTTTATGTGATTTGGGAGCAAGTATAAACTTGATTCCCTAATCAATCTTCAAACAACTTGGGCTGGGTGAACTAAAATCCACAACAATGCGGCTGCTTATGGCAGACCGATCCCTCAAATACCCCGCTGAAATACTCGATGACATATTGGTAAAGGTTGATCAATTTATCTTTCCGACTGATTTTGTTATTCTTGATTGTAAAATTGATGCGAAAGTCCATATTATTTTGGGCAGACCATTTTTAGCAACCGGAAGAACTCTAGTGGATGTTGAAAGTGGTGAGTTAAAGTTCTGGTAAATGAAGAGGAGGTCGCCTTCAATGTGTGTAAATCAATAAAGCAACCTACTGATATTCATCTAGTTTCAACGATTAATGTAATTGATGAAGCAGTGACTAGTGTGAGTGAAATGATGTGTATGTGTGAACCTCTTGAGGCTGTTCTTTTGAACTATGATCAGACCGAGATTCAAAGGTATGATGAAGTGGTAGCTACTCTATCAAGATTAGGTGAATACTCAAGAAACCCATTGAAGCTATACATTGATCTATAGAATTGAGAAAGTCCTCCCGCTAAACCATCCACGGAGAAACCTCCAAAGCTTGAGTTGAAAGTGCTTCCTGCTCATCTTAGGTATGCATTCTTGGGGGGCGAATAATATCGTGCCCGTTATCATTGCAGTAGACTTGCTTGAGTGGGTAGTTAAATTGCTTCTTGAGGTGTTGAAACGTTGCATCAAGGCAATAGGATGGACAATTGTTGATATTGTAGGTATTCCACCCTGGAATTTGCACACACAAAATCCAATTAGATAGTGAGTGCGAACCAAATGTTGAGCATCAAAGATTATTTAACCCACCTATGCAAGAGGTGGTGAAGAAAGAGATCATTAAATGGCTAGATGCAGGCGTGGTGTACCCTATTGTGGATAGAAAATGGGTAAGCCCCATACATTGCGTACACAAGAAAGGAGGCATCACAGTGGTCTCGAATGAGAAAGGATAACTTGTCCCATGAGGCCAGTAATTGGTGTGCGTGGACTACTGGAAGCTAAATTCTTGGACTGAGAAAAATAATTTTCCAATGTTGTTTATAGATCAAATGCTTGATAGGCTTGTAGGGCATGGAAGGTACTGTTTCTTGGATAGCTACTCCTGGTACAACCAAATCTCTATTGCACCAGATGACCAAGAGAAAACCACTTTCACATGTCCCTATGGGACTTTCGCCTTCAAAAGGGTGCCGTTTGGATTGTCAAATGCTCCAACGATATTCCAACGGTGTATGCTTTCTATTTTCGCTGACATGATGGAAGATTCAATGGAAGCTTTCATGGATGATTTTTCAGTTGTAGGTGATTCATTTGAGACATGCTTGGCTCATCCTAGGCATGTCCTTCAAATGTCTGTAGAAACCAATTTAGTCCTCAATTGGGAAAAATGGGATTTTATGGTTAAGGAAGGCATAGTCCTAGGTCACAAAGTGTCACATAAGGGATTGGAGGTAGACAAAGCAAATATAGAGGTTATTGAGAAGTTGCCACCACCTATCTGTATTAAAAGCATTCGGAGTTTATTGGTTCATGCAAGGTTCTATCGAATATTCATCAAAGATTTTTAAACAATTGCACACCCATTTTGTAAGCTATTGGAGAAAGAGGCGAAGTTTCTTTTTGATGATGCTTGCTCAAAAGCTTTTGAGTTTTTGAAATAAAAGCTAATCTCTACCCCGATGATCATTAGCCCGTATTTGTTCGAACCTTTTGAGGTGATGTGTGATGCTAGTGGTACCGATCTAGGAGCCGTGCTAGGGCAAAAGCACAACAAACTCTTTCATCCAACTTATTATGCCAGAAAGTCGCTAAATAGAGCACAACGTAACTACAATGTTACTGAAAAAGAACTACTTGTTGTAGTATATGCATTTAAAAAGTTTAGGCCATACTTGTTGGGCACTAAAGTGATAGTTCACATTCATCATGCAGCGTTGCGGTACCTAATGGACAATAAAGATGCTAAGCCGAGGTTGATTAGGTGGGTCTTGTTGTTACAAGAGTTTGATTTTGAAGTAAAAGACCGAAAGGGGTGTGAAAATCAAGTGGCAAATCATTTGTCGCGTTTAGAAACTAATATGACTGACTCCAAAGAAAGGGACATTGTTGCTGCATTCCCAGATGAAACAGTGATGAGGGGAACCCAAAGCTACACCCCTTGGTATGCTGATGTTGCTAACTATGTTGTGTGTGAAGTTATGCCTGAAAATCAAAACTCCTACCAGCGGAAACGTTTCTTGTTTGATTTAAAGAAGTACTTCTGGGATGAACCATATTTTTTTAGAGAATGTGAATACCATATCATTCGTCGATGTGTACCAGAAGAAGAGGTCAATGACATTCTTAATGCGTGTCTGATTAACGTTTCAAGTACACCTCATCCGATCCCAGGTGTAAACGATTGTTAATTAGTAAAAACCCAACGAAGAGTCGGAGTTGAACCTACAGGGAGTAGTATGTGTTTGAATTCAATTATAAAGTAGTAAATGTGACTATATTAGTTTTAGGAATAGCAATTATCGGGATCACTTAAATAAGTCAAAAAGGGTGACACAAAATGTCAAAGGGGGATTTTTGAGAATAAGTTGCAATCTCAGTAATAACAAACAACAGGGGTAATTAAATGATTTAGAGGTACTTGGGGGATTGACCAATCAACTGCCAATTATGCTAAACGGGTGCTAACTACTAAGCGCTACTAAATCCTCCTGAGTAGAACAAACTCTAATTGAGGTAGTTTTCTCTCAAACAACTACCATGTTTCAATTAAGTTCTTTCAAACCTCAATAGACTAACCTGAGAAATAGCCCACAACCTCACTCCATCTACTCTCATGAGTTAGATAGGTAGAACGAGACATATGATTCACTCTCTTGAGCTGAACTCACAATAGCCCAATCACTACGAGTGCTAATTTATAGCCTTGGTCTTAAACTTCTCTCTTGAGCAAGCATAAAACACAAAAAATAGTGAAATAAACAATCACTACAGCAAAATAATAGCAGCAATAAATTAGACCCACTTAGAATTAACACACAATCAATAATTTCTAACACCGATTAGCTAAATTAAGCAATTGATCACATGGTCAAACCCCCAAGAATAGGGTTTTAGCTAGTCATTATAAAAAGCCAAAATTCAATACATCCTACATGCTCCATAGCTGGGTATTGATTTCTAAGTCTTCAAAATGAGTAGACTTTGCTTTAATTACAAACCCACTTCTCAAATCTTTTTGAAAGCTTGAAAACTAAGCAAGAACAGTGCTTTTTTCATTCTGGGTATGTGTTCAAAATGTTTGGATGCCTTCTTTCCTCTTCAAAATATCAATTTATACTGATCCAAAGTTTTGCAGTTTGGGCAAATCGGCGAGGAAAGTCAGTTTCCGCCGACTGGTCTGCGATTCGCCAAACGTCCCTGTGTATCACCTTTGAGTTTCGTATTTTCATCCTTTTATTCACTTGCAACTTTGGGCAATCTTTGTCGGGGTAGCCAATGGGTTCCGTGGCTCTCCCTTTGTTCATTTGGATCGCCAATTTGCTTGCATCTTCATGGCACTTCTGTAACTTTCGGCGGTCTAAACTTTCTTTGCCAATCCAGTCGGTGATTTGCCAATAGGGTTTGTGTCTCGCCCAATTTCTCTCATCCTCAATGCTGGCATGCTGGAACTTTGGGCGGATTGATGAGCCACTCGGCGGTTTGCCGAGTGGTCTTGGCGATCACCAGGATTGCTTCTCTTCACTTCTTCAGCTTTTGAGCTCATTTTTGCCTAGTCATGTCCTTGCCTTACTTCTTAGCCTTCATAGCTCCAAATCCACACTTTAACATCATTTTAGAGTCTAAATTAGGCATTTGAGGACATATATGCTAACAAAACAACGCCCAAATGAGCAGAAATCTTAGACTAATCAAACACCCCCAACTTTAACTTTTTGTTGTCCTCAAGTAAAACTCAAGATCAATCATTTCAACAAGGATGTCTACAAACAGTGTTGCATAAGACTCAACATAAATGCACACAACAAAGGTCAAATTACTCGTACAATGATCAATTATGCACTCAAAGTTTCAAATTGTGACTCACCATCATCAAGAGTACTCAAGTTGACAATGCTTGCTTCAAATGCAAGTTCAAGCTCAACAATAGGTGTTCAAATGCCCTCACAACAATTGTGGTTCCATATTCACAAAAAATTTCTCTACAATTTAAAGTCCCGGAATCACATGTAACTCTCACACTCACAAAGTTGAACACATGCATGACTTCACCCATGGATTTTCCCTTATTTTTCAATCAACATTCATTTAAGCTTACTCAAGATCACAAAGGTCTTTTCAGGGGTTATAGCGGGGCTGAGTGTAAAGGTATGGTCATTTAGGGTTAGTGGCTTCTACCTTCATGAAGTATGGTCTGAGCATGATTTTCCTCCTTTTCTTTAATCATTTCAAACATGTTCAAATTCCACCCTATTATTCAACTCATCATGAATCACCGGATACCCCATTATTCTTCATTCTTTTCACACATTTTATTTCATAACTTTTTCTCTTTCGATGTTCATTTCCTTTCTCTCTCTGTTTTTTACATGGAGGGGTTCCATCTTTTTCACAACAATGCAAAATCAAGGGGAGATTTTTAATACTTCTTGACTTTCCTTCTCTTTCACCACACCCCAACTTTGCCTTTTGGCCTAAGTTGGTTATTCAAACAAACTATGCTTCATTAAAGTTATGGGGGAAGGGATAAAGAGAGGTCACAATTGTTCAAGTTTCTTCCAAGAAAAGGCTAGGCTCAATGGGTGCCAAAACAAGATTCATACTCCTCACAAATTTGGCCACAAAAGAGGTATAATGTCAAATTGGTTCACTCTTCAAAATCATTGCCTAAGATCATTTCAATTGTCTGCATCACACAATAAACTAGACCAACGGGGAAAATTCTAGATATCATCAAACACAATGTTCAAAGTACTCTCATCACACAAGGCATTGATACCATGTCAAACATGAATCCTTACTTTCCAGCTAGCGTGCAATGTTCATTACAAGAAACTTCATCGACAACCGGCGAGTCACAACAACATGCTCAAAGTTCACATATTATCTAAGTAACTTTGTTTGCCTCATCGTAATCACACATTCATGTCGTTCAATTAAGATCACTATTCAAGTCATCGGTATTGACCACAATCAATACTTGAAAATGCAAGAGAACAAAAAGTTGCACCCCACAAAGAGCAACCAACATTATCCTCAATGTAATCAAGGAACAAACACAACACAAAATAAATAAATGAAAATCATAATACAAGAAAAATAAAATAAACTAAATATTAGAGGGACTAGTACTAAACAAATCATAGTAGGGCTAGGAGAAATCTTCACTAGGTGGCCTTTTGGCGAGTGGTTGCGGAGTTCGCCGAACCATTCAGCGAACTGCCAAAGTGCATGCAATTCACCAAAATAACTAGACTGCTACCTCTTTGAGTCGGACAGCAAGGCGATCGAGAACGGGCACGCCGAACGGCATCGGCGCACTGCCTAACGCGATTGATATCCTGCCAAAACTTCCAGGACTCCGACCTTGTAGGATTGTAAAAAAGGGCGAAAACAATTGGGCTCGCCCAATCTTATCGGTGCATCGCCAAGTGTTCGGGATCCATCACCTAATATTCAATTATCTCAACTCATTTTTGGTTCCACAAAAGCAATCAACGTTGTGATCTCCAAACCCTCTTGGCGGTTCGCCGAACTGCTCCTAGCATAGCAGAATCACCCAAACCTACACATTTAGCACACATTATTCAAAACCACTAACACTTGGGTTTCCTCCCAAGAAGTGTCTTATTTAACGTGGTGGCACGACATGAAAAATCTTTCAAGCATCTTCCAAATACACCACTTCAATCAATGAAATCTCATGGCATGCCCCAAAATATAACTTCAAGCGTTGCCCATTGACCTTGAAGGGTGGACCTTTCTTATGTTCGACTTTAATGGCCCCATTCTTGGACACACGTGTCACTTTAAAAGAACTGGACCACTTCGACTTGAGCTTTCTCAGAATGTACAACAACAAAAAGTCTCAGACTCAAAATTCTCTCTTAAGGATCTTAGAGTCGTACCATTTCTTCATTTTCTACTTGTAGAGAGATGAAATTTCATAAGCTCTAAATCTGAATTCATCTATTTCGTTCAGTTGATCAAATCTCCCTTTCGCAGCATTCACTCAATCAAGATTTAATGCCTTTAACGCCCATAGAGCTTTGTGTTAAAGTTCAATTGGTAAGTGACAAGATTTTCCAAAAACCAGTTGGTATGGGGACATGTCAATTGGTGTCTGATATACCGTGAGTTTACAGTATTTCTAATACATTTCACTTACAAGTTGTGTGTGTCTAGGGCCTTGTTGTATTGGTTTTTATGTGTTTTTATCATATTTTGCAGGAAAGATGTTCA